>JAPYZK010004403.1:0-11074 GCA_030522785.1 Platygaster equestris
AAACATCGAAATTCAGAAGTTTCTAAAATGACTTATTTGGGAAGTTTTCGGTCAGTTGTTTCTTGTGTTAGAAATTTCTCGTTTTTTTAGAAAAGTTTCAAACATTTCTCATTTTATTGGAAAAGCTCCGGAAGTTTTGGAAATTTCTGACATTTTCAAAAATTATAAACGATTCTCAAAAAATTTCAAGTATTTCCAAAATTGTACAGTCAGAAACTGTGTGAATTTAAGTATGTGAAATTTGAGAATCAATAATCCTGAAAATTCGACAAATTGAAATTGGGATTCAAAAATTCCGATCAAAATGCTTAATTTTTATTCAGGTCGTAATCAAAATGCTTAATTTTTATTCAGGTCGTATTTAAAATTTCTTTTTATTTCCGTTGATTTTTCATTTATTCATTTATTCATTTTTTCGGAAAAAAATTATAGATCAATTTGGCCAAATCGTATATAAAAAAATTTCTCTGATTCCAAAAATTGTTCGTATATCTCGGAAAATTTGGAAAGTTTCAAAAGATCTCGAAATTCCTTGAAATCTTGAAAATTCCCAACAATTTCTAAAAATTTCTGAGGATTCTTGAAAAAATACAATCCAAAAATACGTAAATAAAAAAAGATGTGAAATTGTTTTTCATGTTCGTAATTTGTCGTTTTTTGGATTAGTTTCGAAAGTTTTCCCTTTTTTAGGAAAGGTTTCGAAAGTTTCGGCTCACATTTTCGAAAATTCCAAACAATTCCTAAAAATTTTCGAGTATTTCCAAAACTGTACGATCAGAAAATGTGTGAATTCAATTATGTGAAATTTGAGAGTGAATAATCGCGAAATTTTGATAAATTGGAATTGGGATTCAAAACTTCCGATCAAAATGCTCAATTTTCATCCGGGTCGTGTTTATAACTTCTTTTTATTTTCGTTGATTTTTTTTTGAATAATAGATCAAATACCATAAAATTTTCAAATCGTATATAAAAAAAATTCCTTCGATTCCAAAAATTGTTCGAATTTCTCGAAAAATTTGTAAAGTTCCAAAGATCTCGAAATTCCTTGAATTTCCAAAAATTCTTACCAATTACTGTAAATTTCGAAGGATTCTCAAAAAAATACAATCTGAAAATATGTTAATTCAAAAATATATGACGTTGTTTTGTGTGTTGGGAATTTTTCGTTTTTTTGGACAATTTTCGAAAATTTATATCATTTTCGAAAATCGTAAACAATTTCTGAAAATTTCTAAGTATTTCCAAAATTTTACGAACAGAAAATATGGAAATTTAATTATGTGAAATTTGAGAGTCAATGATACTTGAAATTCGAAAAATTGGAATTGGGATTCAAAACTTCCGATAAAAATACTTATTGTTCATTTAGGTCGTATTTATAATTTTTTTCATTTTCGTTGATTTTTTTTTAATTATAGATCAAATTTCCGAATCGTATATAAAAAAATTTCTTCGATTCCAAAAATTGTTCTAATTTCTCAAAAAATTTTCAAGTTTCAAAAAATCTCGATATTCCTTGAATTCCCGGAAATTCTCACCAATTTTCAAAAATTTCCAAGGATTCTAAAAAAAATACAATCTGGAAATGCATGAATAAAAAAAGATGTAAAATCCCAAAATCAATAATCTCGGAAATTCGAAAACTTCCAAATCGTATTTAAAAATTTCGTAAACTTCATGTTCATACACTGCAAATTTTGCTGACTGCGATCCAGAAACTTAAAAATCCAAAAATCGAAATATTTACAACCATAAATTCAAGAATACGCAAAACTAAAATGTAAAAATCCAAAATCTCCAATAAAATAATTCAAATTATGAAATTCTAAGACTTTCAAACCTTCAAACATCTAACTTTTCAAGAATTCAGTTTTTGATTCTTCAGACTTAAACTCCAACTCAAAATTTTCGTAACTTAAAATCCATCGTTTTTCGAACTTGGTATAGTTCCATTTTTAGGATCAGCAGATTGGCACAAATTAACTCATATTATGTACTTCTATCGAGCGTCTTTTATCATCTCGAATCTCGTTCGTCAACTGCTCCACGGGTTAAAAGGCAACTCCATGTTCAAAGATCGAATATTAAATAATTTCCGACGATGCCTCGCGTAATCTCAGTTTATTGATATTTTTTAATTTTCGCGAAAAAATTGACATTGTTTAATAATTTAGCGGGAATAGATTGTTGGACTCGGCTGTTTGCGACGTAGAAATGAACGTCAAGTGCGAGTGGAAATTTTCGTTCGTTTTCTGCGTTTTCCGTCGAGACTAACGTGATTATGAACAAATTTGGTGCAAATAATTAAAAATTTCGTCAGCTAAAAGACAATTTTTCGAGTCCTTAATCACTTTTTAATCAATGAACCGAAAATGCAAATAAAATTCTATAAAATACCCCAAAATATGTAGATGACTCAAAAAGGTAAGGGAATAGAAAAAAATGTATGCATATTATGAATCCTGCAAAAAAGTAAAAAAGTAAACATTCAAATGTTTGGAAATATATGGATTTATTGAAAAACAAATGAAGAAACAAATTTCAAGTGTTCAATAACTATAATTTTTGATAATTTTGTAGGAACTGTATGAATTCTAGGATTCAGAGAATTACGAGAATTCTGAGAATTACAAGAATTCTAGAAAGAACTAGAATTCTGAGAATTGCTGGAATTCTGATAATCAATAGAATTATGAGAATCACAAGAATTCTGGAAATAACTAGAATTCTTAGAATAGCTGAAATTCTGATAGTCACCAGAATTATGAGAATGCTACTGGCATTCTCAGAATTACTAGAATCATGGAAAAACCTAGAATTCTAAGAATTACCAGAATTCGGAGAATCGCTAAAATCCTAAAAATTACTAGAATTCTGACAATTACTGGAATTCTGAGAATTCCTAATTATAAGTTGAACGGATCGAAAACATTCCTAGAATTTCAGGGGAATTTCTTAAACTTTAAGATTTAAAAATGATTCAAAATGTGAGAATTGGTGAAATTCTAAAAATTACTAGAATCACTGGAATTCTGAGAATTAATAAAACTACTATCGAGAATTCTAAAAATTACTAGAATTCTAAGAACGACTAGAATTCTCAGAATTGCTATAATTCTGAGAATGATGTGAATTCTGAGAATAACCAGAATTACTAGAATTAGGACAATAACTAGAATTTCACAAAATTACTAAAATTATAAGAATTACTAGAATTCTGAGAATTATTAGAATTCTCAGTATAACTATAATTCTGTGAGTTACTGGAATTCTAAAAATGAATAGAATTATAAAGATGACCAGAATTCTTAGAAATAATAGAATTCTCAAAATTAATAAAATTTTGAGAATTACTAGAATTCTGAGATTAAGTAGAATTCTGAGAATTACTGGAATTTCGACGATTCTTAGGATTGTTAAAACTACTCGAATTCTGAAGATGACTGAAATGTTGAAAATTACTGGAATTTCAAAAATTACAAGAATGATAAGAAAACTCGAATTCTGAGAATATCTAGAATTCTAGGAATCACTAGAATTCTGAGAATTACTGCGATTCTAAGAATTTATTATTATAAGTTCAATGGATTTAAAATATTTTTAGGAATTACGGAAAATTCTATAAACTCTAGGATCGTGAAAGTAACTAGAATTTTAAAAGTTACACGAATTCTAAGAATTACAGAAATTACTAGAAATATGACAATCATCAGAATTATGAGAATTACAAGAATTCCGAGAGTTAATAGAATTCTAAGAATTCATAATTATAAGTTTGGAAGATTGAAAACATTCTGAGAATTTCCGGGGAATTCCATGAACTCTGTAAAAATTATTAGAATTTTGAAAGTTCCCAACTATAATTTTCCAAGTTCCTTTCGAAAAATTCTATTGATTATTTGAATCCCAGAATAAATGTAATTCATATAAACATTAGAAAATTTTTATTTTTCCAGATTTTCCGAAAAATCTGGATTATTTTGGGATAATATAGTAGCCGCTATTTTCCGAATTCTAGTAATTTTTTAAATCCTCAAATTTTTTTACCATTTCTCGAAAACTTCTTAGAATCTTGTAAATATTAAAAATTTTTCGGAAATTCACTGGGAAATTTGGAAACTTGTCTCAGAGAAATTTCAGAATTTGAGGCATTTTCCAAAGCTTAAATATAATAGGAATATTTCCAGAGAATTCCAAATGGTCAAGTTTTTTTGGAAATTCTTAAATAATTTTCGGAAAATCATAGTTTTATTTGGAATTTTCAGAATGTACATACTTTTCAGAATCCAGAATTATTATATAATGATTATATTAATGGAGTTCTTTGAAATGAATTCTGAAAATATTTCGAATATTTAGAATTTTCATAAATTCTACGAGAAATCACAGGAAAATTTAGTCTGTGATTTCCAGAATTATTCTTATAATTTCCTAAATCGTGGAATATATAGTTTCTCGGAAAGAATTTTCAGAATATTTCGAACATTCAAGGTTTATCGAAAAATCTCTGAAAATTCATGAAAACTTATCGTTGGGAATTTTCATTTTTTTTCTAGTCATTTTTATAATCCTAAGAATTATAGGAATCTTGTTAAACTTTTCAAAATTCTCAGTCAACATTTATAAACTATTATTGAAAACTCTCGAAATTCTAGGTATTTTTCGAAATTTGTAGGACATTTTTGAAAATCATAATTTCAAATCTTCAGAATTCAGGTCATTCTCCAATTTCCATACTTGAAAGATTACAAAAATTCCACATTTTTGAAATGTCTCCTAGAAATCACGGAAAATGACTGATTTTCAGAATAATTAGGAAAATTCTCTAAATCGTAGAATTTATAGACATTTTGTATCTGTAATTCCATATTAAAGAGAATTTCCAAAATGTAATGAAAAATTCGAAGTTTTCCGAAAACTCTATAAAAATCGGGACCGATTTCAAAAATAAAGTACACAACTCTTGAATTCCCATTATATGTACAGCAATCAAACGGCTCGGCGGCGAAAATCGAGACATAAAAGCGCGCGAAGGAAAATCCGAATTAGCCACTAATAAACTATTTCCAGCACGGTGTTGGCAGACGCCCATGATGTCCTTTTCTCTTTTTCACGTGATAATAACGAACGAACTCGTCCTCGCGCGGGTTCTATTTTCGTCGTCGGCGAAAGGCCGATTGGCAGGTTTAACGGATCGTCGAATTCCGGATTTTTTTATCCCTGTCGATTTTTATTTATTGCCTCTCAAACGAATTGCACATCTCTCAATTAGTGTAACAATCATTTATTAATGAATGCCGTGTTTCTAGTGTCAGAATTACACGAGTTAACGAATTCTTGTTCCAGCTTTGGAAAATATTCTGTCTATGTAAAAATTCCGACAACATTTTCGAAACTTTTATACACTTTAAAAGTTGTTGGAATTTAGAGAATTTCCAAAATTTCTGGAGTATGAAAAATTTTAGCAATTTCTCAAATTCCGAGAATTTTTGGAAATTACGTGAGCGTGTATAACTTTCGGAATTTGTAAGATTACAAAAATTTTGAAATTTCCAAAATATCCTAAAATTTGTACAGTTTCTGAACATTTACAAATAATTCGTAAAATTTTGTGAATTTAAAAGTGATTTAATAATGATGAATTCGAAATTCTCCTACAATTCAGAATTCACGAATTTTTAGATTCAATTCTAATGTTGAATTTTACGTAGAATTTCCAAAAAGCTCAAACATTCCAAAATTAGAATCTTCAATTTGTTTGAACAACTTTTCTCATTTTTTTTTTTACTTTTAAGGATTTGTTACAAAATTTTAGAAATCGAGACTTCACCTTGAGGTTTTGCATCGGGGATAAAAAATGGGCCGCAAATTTTTTCGTAGGTCGTCGATCAGTGTGAAATTGAATTGGAAAATATTAAAATCCAGATATAAAAATTAAAAGACTGATATGTTATAATTTTAAAGAAAAACCATTAATTCTAGAATTTGGAAAGTTATTAAAATTCAAAGAATCACTCCAATTCTGAGAATTACTAGAGTTCTGCAAATTGATAGAATTCTGCGAAGTGATAGAATACTAAAAATTTCAAGAATCAGTAGAATTCTAGCAATTACTAGAATTGTGATAATTACTCGAATTTTGAGTATCACTATAATTCTGATTATTGACTAAAACTCGGACAATTCATAAATTTTTTATGAATAATTCAGGATTACTAGAATTATGAAAATTATCAGAATTCTAAGAATTACCAGAATTCTGAGAATCAGTAGAATTCTGATGATTTATTACTAAAATTCTGACGATTCCTAACTATAAATTCAAAGGATTTTGAATATTCCTGGAATTTCCGGGTAATTCCATTCATTCTGAGATTGTAAAAATTACTGGCATTCCGAGAATAATTGAAATTAATAAAATTCTGACAATTACTAAAATTCTGTAAATTACTATAATTCGGCGGATTACTAGAATTCTAAGAATGACTAGAATTCTTAGAATTCCTGGAGTAATTAGAATGATTAGAATTCTGCTAATTTTAGGAATTTCCAGAATTCTGAGACTTATTAGAATTCCGACAGTTACTAGAATTTTGAAATGAAAATGACTAGAATTCTTAGAATTAATATATTTTTAAAATTATAGGAATTACTAGAATTCAGACAATTACTAGAATTCTGGAAATTACAAGAATTCGTAGAATGACTGGAATTCTTAGAATTACTAGAATTCTTAGAATTATTAGAATTCTTAAAATTGATAGAATTTAAAAAATTATGAGAATTAATAGAATTCTGCCAATTACTATAATTCTGAGAATCAATATAATTTTGACTATTAATACTCAAATTTTGAGAATTACTATAGCATTTCGAGAATTACCCGAATTCTGAGAATCACTAAATCTCGAAAGTTACTAGAATTGTGCGGATTACTACAATTCTAAGAATGACTAGAATTCTTAGAATGACCATAATTGTAAGAAATACTATAATCCCGCGAATTATTCATAGGATTCTAAGCATTACTAGAATTCCGACAGTTACTAGAATTCTGCAAATTACTAGAATTCTAAGAATTATTGAAATCCTCATCATCACGAGAATTCGGAAAATTATAAGAATTAATAGAATTCTAAGAATTATGAGAATTCCTGACTATAAGTTCGCTGGAGTAAAAATATTCCTACAATAATTTGCGAGAAATTCTAGAAACTCTAGGATTGTGAAAGTTACTAGAATTCTAAGAGTTACTAGAATTCTGAGAATTACTAAAATTACTAGTATTATGAGAATCACTAGCTCACTGAGAATGACTAGAATTTCGAGAATTACTAGAATTCTGAAAATTTCTAACTATTATAGTAGGAGGCAAATAAGTTCAATTTTTTTTCAATCTGTACTGATTCGTTATTTCCGTCAAAAATTTTCTAATACATCGCGAAAATTTTTGAAAATCTAACCTCAACCTTGAGGTTTTTCATCAGGGATAAAAAATAAGCCGCACATTTTTTCGTAGGTCGTGGATCAGTTGCGTATAAACCGCAGCTCGAGGCGTTATCTTATAGCTGCTTGAACTACTTTTATAATACGCTCGGCAGGCCTTAACTATTTGCGTGCGCTCTCGGGGCGCCGCGAGTCATATGATCGTCCCGTGTATTTTTGCACTTGTACTTGAACGGCGCACTTAAACTCGCCACGCCGATTTCACCGTGTTTTCGATCGCGTATTTCGGGAGAGATTTTGACTGAACTGGTGAATATATATCATGTTTGATTGAATTTATTGATCTTGATTTTCGATTTCATTTTAATGAAATAGAAATTTGAGGTAAACGATTCATTATTAAATGATTTTTTTTTTCAGTCCGTTATCATTTTTTCCGAATAATTAAGGATTTTAGCCAATTATCAGCAATTTTTCAATCACGAAAACTTTGTTCGATCGAAAATCAAGTTCAACTTGAAAATTTCGAATTTCAGATTTTTCGTTTTAAACGGACGGACAGAAACACAGATTTTTTCAAAAAATAAGTTACAAGTATCACTCTTGACGTTTTAATTCGAAAATCCAATGATGGAATAAAGTATAAAATTGAAAATTTAGAATCGAAAAATTAGAGAATATGAAAATCTGTATCGAAAAATTAGTAAATTTGAAATTTTGAATCGAGAGACCTACAAGTTACGAAATTTTTGAGTACAAAAGATGAGGAACTTGAAATTTGGAATTAGGAGGCGCAAATTTGAACATTTTGAATTTTCAAAAGTTGAAACATTTTTTCGGTTGGAAGTTTTGGTTTCCGAATTCAGAAATTTGAATTATAAAATCGAAAATATCCAAATTTATTATAAATTCGAGTTCAAAATTCGTGAATTTAGACGATTCGAAATTATTTGTTGACGTCAAAATTCAGATTCAAAAATTCAAAAATCCATATTGAAATTAATAGGATAATAATTAATAGAAATTAATAATTAATCGAGTAATAAGGAAAAAAGTTGGAAATTCGTAATCGACCAATTATTAATGAATATGTAAATTTGAATCGGAAAATTAGAAAATTTGAATCGAATGTTCTACAAGTTACGAAATTTTCAAATACAAAAGATGAGACACTTGAAATTTGAAATTTTTAGGTGCGAATTCAAACATTTGTCATTCCAAAAATTGAGAGGTTGTATTTTTCTGAAGTTTTAATTTCCAAATTCGGAAATTTGAATTACGAAATCAAATATATCCAAATTTATATGAATTAAAATTCAAAATGTCCAAATTCAGGCAATTCAGAATGTGTGAACTTCAAAATTCAGATCAAAAAATTCTAAAATCCAAGTTGAAATTTTCCAAGTTTTCAAAATTTGAAATTTTAACGGTTCAGTCATGAAAAATGTGAATTTCAATTCGAAGATTTAGAATTTCGGACGTTCGAAACTTCTAGACACTTTTTTTTGAATTTTCTATTTGCAAAAAATAGAAAAGAAAAATCTTCAAGGTAATCAAAAATTGTCCTCAAATTTTTAATCAAATAAAATTAGTCAATAAAATACAAGTATTGCAGTAATAAAAAATTGGAGAATCCAAAAAACGAAATAAAATCATCGAAAATACGAAAATTGGTGAAATATATACAAAAATAGAAAATTATGAAAAATTTAGTCTTTCGGAAATATATAGAAAAATTAAAAAATACAAGAAGCTCTAAAAATTTGTACAATCGAAAACAATTCAGATTTTTTGTACATAAATTGACAATTTTAAGGATTCTAAAAGAATAAAAAATTATGTCAAATCCAAAAATGCTGAACATTTTCGAAAACTTTTCAGTCATTTTTCGAAACATGGAGAATTTTGGAATGTTGAAGAGTTGGTTAATTACGAAAAATTCGGAATTTTCAAATAATTTAGAAATATTGGTAACTTGGAAAAACTTAAGAATCACTTTTTCAAACATGGAAAAATTTGGAATGTTAAAATATGTGTTGATTTCGAAAAATCTTAGGTATTCAAAAGTCTCGAATAATTCAAAAATATTGAAGACATGGAAAAACGAAAAATTTTCAACATTTCGAAGAAAGTTGACAATTTTGGCAAATACACCATTTTTGGAAATTCTGAAGAATTTCTGAATCCGAACAATTTCGAGATTTTTCCGAATCTCAAATTTTTGCTTTTTTTATTTCTTTCGGCCAGATTTTTTTGTTTTCGGAAGTTTCTAATATGGACCCCCCCCCCCTCCCTAAAAGGGTAAAAAATCGTAAATAAAATACTTAACATCAGTTTTCTATAGTTTTTTTGATTCTCAAATTTTCAAAATTCAAAATTCCGACATTTTTCGATCATGAAAACTCAAGAAAGCAATTCAGATTAAAAATCCAAAAATCTAAATTCGCACGTTCCCATGTTTTCAAAATCCAAAATTTCGACATTTTTCGATGATGGAAACTCAAAAAATAAAAAATTTGAAGATTCATAATTCCGAATAAAATTTCAATAAATTCTCCCAAATCGATATAAATTCCCAAAAATCTTCCAAGTTCAACTTTTTGGCCCTTATTACAATTATAACAGATGGTAATAATTATCATATAATATCGCCTTTATTGCCACTGACAAGAACATTAATAAACATTTTACGAAAGTCTAATTCATAATGCAGAAGTCTAAATTTCTAGTTCAAAAATCTGCAACTGCTTTGAAAAAACTGCTTCACAATCAGTCAATTATCCCTTGATTGAAGTTGATTCAACCGAGCCGAGAAAACGATTCGCGAAAAAAAGGCCCGGCGATTCCTGTTGGTCACTGGTTTCCAGACGTCGGCGACCGGCGACATTCTTTCCGGTTTCGCCTCCGTCTCTCCTTTCACGCCTGACCGGTATCGAGGAAGAGCATTTTTTCGATGTCTTATCGCGCGGAAAAGGAGGGTGTTGTCGTCTGCGCGCTCTCCGTATTATGACGCAAAATGAAATTTAAAAAAATGTATCAGTTCGAATACAGTGGGTTCCAAAACCACCGTAGCAATGGAAAACAACAACAAAATTGCTTATGAAATTCTATTTATATGGGACGATTTTTTCTGTGCCATTTTCCGAAATTCGCAAAATTAACGGAGTGATGAACAATAATCTTCAAAAATTTTTTAATCAACATTAGTTTCGCAAATTTTGTATTAGGCCCAAATAAGTGCAAATATTAGGCCCAAAAATTTGCACTGAGTCGATGGATTAATTGGGCTCTTTTTATAAATTTTGTATTAGGCCCAAATAAGTGCAAATATTAGGCCCAAAAATTTGCACTGAGTCGATGGATTAATTGGGCTCTTTTTATATTTTAATTGATTATCAATCCCAGTTTGCATAGAATTTTTTCCGCTTTCTGGATGTTTGAGAGACTCCGCGATAAAAAATAAATCATCAATGTAAATTACGATGAGGCCTAAGGCACGAAGGTAAGAGATGACAGGCTTCATCAGCTTGGTGAATACATAGGGCGCAGTGCACAGTCCGAATGGCATACAAGTAAATTCGTATAATTGGCCATTGAAATAGAAGCGTAAGAATTTTCTATATTT
>JAPYZK010004404.1:0-10485 GCA_030522785.1 Platygaster equestris
TCAAAACTGACCAAAAATCGAGATTCTTTTTCTTATTCTAAATTGTGCATTCTGATTTAATTTTTCTAAATTCGATAATACTCATCAGAATGTGACAGTCTTACAAATTTTCGAAATTACCAGAATGTATGGAATTCAGAAATTTATTATCCTAAAATTCTGGTAATTTGCGAAATTTTGATGTCATAGATTTTTGAATTTAACTACAGTTTAGAACAGATCGAATTGTCGTTTAATCGATGAAATTTACAAAGATTATATGAAATTATTGTAAATTTCAAGTTTTCAAGATCGCAAAAAATTTTTTAACTATTAAAACTATTCCAAGTTTTTCGGGAATTTTTCTCAAAATATAGCCATCACTACTCATTTATATGAAATATAAATTCTTTGGTGTATGCAAAATTGTCGAGAATTCGAAAATATGGAATATTTAGATGGAATTCAAACTTACTACGATTTCAAAAGAATAAAAATTTCAAAAATCCGAATTGACGGAATTTTGTAGAATCTTGAGTATTTTGGAAGCTCGAATTCTTCAAGAAAGTGAGAAATTCGGAAATTCTTTTAAATAAACTTATTATTTGAAACCAAACTTTTCTGAAAAATCAGAAATTCTAAGAAAGAGTGAATCAAGAAATATTAAAAATTCGCAGAATTTTCTGAAATTTCATTAATAATTTCAAAATTTGTCAGATATGATCAGAATTGATCAGAATTTTGGAATTTCACATGGAAGTTCTCTTAATTTATTTCTTTTCTAGTGTTTGTGGATCTTTAAAATATTTTCCGAAAAATGTAATCTTCGTTTTCAAAAATTTTCCGTCATATACGATATGGTATTCTATATTTCAAGCATTATGAAAATCTATTCTATTCCAGAAATCAAAGACTTTAGTGATTGTATATTCTCCTAATTGCCCGGAATTTCTAGTATTCTGGATACATGAATATTTGTTAATTTCGAATTCCTGTAAATTTCTGAACTAATCAAATGTTTCAGAGGTCTTTCAATTGACATTATTTTGGACGATCCAACAATTTTAGTTAAGTCGAAAGATTTTGATATTTTCGCAATATATATAATTCGCGAAATTTTTGGAAACTCAAAACATTTTGAGATACATAAAACTCTCAGAATTTTCGATGAACTGTTAAATATTTTCTCAAGCTATGAATTCCTTGAGTGTGAGAAATCTTTGGATTTTTCTGAATATTTAATACTTTCAGTATTGGAATTTGCAATTTTCTTCGATTTTCCGAAGATCGTTAAGGTTTGAAACATTGTTCTTACTTCAGAAATTTCTCGAATTTCAGAATATATAGAAATTTGATGTTGCTCATGATTTCAAGAAATCAGCGACCTTACAATTTTGTGGCATTCTCGGAAATCCATGGAATCCCGAAAATTCTTCGGAATGTCAAATTTTTGGAATACTTACAAATTTAGAATAATTGTTAGAATAAAAATTTTCTTGAATGGACGAAATTTCTGCAATTTGCAAAATTTTAGCTTTATTTACCTGATATTACTTTTTTAAAATTCTTTTGAGTTCCAAAAATCCAGATATTCTCATAATTCTCCAAATTCTGTGAAAATTTTCGGTCAGTTTCATATCATTCAAATCCCGAAAATAAAAAATAAAATTATCCGTTACACGTCGTCATATTTTTATAAATTCTTCTGGAGTAGACTTGTATGTGCGGTAAGCTTCGCTCGCTACAGAAACATAATGAAATGAAATTCACTTAAAGGGAAGAGCGGTTCAAATGAAAAAAATTATCAGCGATGATGAATCGTATCAACAACCTTCTATCACAAAACCGGTACTTCAACTCATCCATGCAACGCACATGAAAACTATCATGTTTCATTCTTTAGTAGAGAATGTAGACGTCATAATTTATTACAATCAATTTTTCATTAATGGATCTCGAATGACACTCCGTTAAAATATCCGTATAAGATAATATAACGTGATATTACATAATTTTTTCAAAACCACTGTCCCTTAAAATATTGATTTAATAACCTTGAAATATTCAATCTATACAAAATTGAAAGAAGCAGTAGATAGTGAAATGAAAATTTCAGTGTTCTCAATTTCTGCAATGGAAGGTCCTTGATTGGACACTTTGCACGTAATTTGTGTAAATTTCATGCAAACGCGCTCGCATGCAAACGTTTGCACAAAGTTTGCACGAGTTTTGCTATTAAATGCGTCCACATATTTGCACAAACGTTTGTGCAAACGCTGTACATGGGAGTTTGTGCGAAGTATGCACAAAATACGCCAAAAAAAACGGGTTTCATCTTTCATGCAAATGTGTTTTATCAGGGGTCGTAAGATCATCATATTTTAGGTCTAAAATTTTCGAATATTTTTTCTAGTTTTTTCACCATTTCATCTATGATTTGCTATTGACAATAACTACAATTATGATGTTTGGCAGAAAACAGTTATCTAACCTTCGGAGAAGTCCGCTCATAGCAAAACACATTCGAAGGATTAGAAGAATAAAATGTTAAAGAAGCAGGAGGTGATTGAAGTATTGTTTACATTCAGGCCTTACCACCGAAATGTCTATGAGTAAGGGTTTCGTCGGTCGTTTGTAGAAATCCATTTCAGTTCTCTCTGAGTTAATGATAAATATAGCGATTTTAAATGAAGGGTGGGAGAAACGCAAAAAATGTGAATATGCAGAAGTTTATTATCACTAATTATACAATACTATCGGTGGAAACGTAGATATGGAACAAACAGAAGGAACGAGACAATGAAAGCATTAGCCGTGATTCGAATTCGTCATGGAATCAACCTCCACAAGAATCATCAGAAGCTAAAAATGAAGTCATCATTTGAAAGGATAAGGTCGACTATTCAAAGAAAGTACTCGCTGTCCACAAGAATATGGCGCTCATGTCGGAAAGTGGGTAACAAGTGGAAATAAATAATAGTCTGAATAATTTCATCACCAATTCGAAAAGACATGCACTTCATGTAAGCCTCTACAAGCGACAAGCCTGTTAGGACCCTGAAAAGCCACCTAAAATATTACGTTATGTAGCACTTTGACGGTACAGTTACGTTACTAGTTTCGACGACCACCGCCTAATAACGCACAATGTATGAGCGGTGGCCGCCAGCACTGATATATACTGAATACGTAGTACTTTATGACCTTCCTTCTCAAGTGACATTTCAGGTTTGTCACCGACTTGGTTGCCAGTGAAATATCGCATATTACTTGTTGTGCAAGGTGTGCAACTATGAGAAAATTCCTTTGCAATACTCGTCTTCTAGCTTGCGAACTTTAACCGCAAGATTCTTCGACTTATATTGCAGAGAACTTTCCTTATAATTGCCCTTTTTACACGACTAGTGATGTGATATAATTTGAGAACAGATTTTTAGTTGGTTGATTCCAGAAATTCATTTTAAAGTTCATCTGCGTTAACTGTCGAGTTGTATAACTTTTTTATTATTCTCACACAAACTATTATTGTGTGAGATATTTTATCGACTTCAGATTGACATTAACATGAACTTTTATGGTCAAGTACACTTCAGTATCAAATGCGAATTCCTTTCAAAAGACATTTTACACATGGAAAAAAAAATCTGCTGAAATACTGGACTCGCTTAAAAATGCTGGCTCTGAAATTTAGAAATGAAACTTTATTTTTCATGATTGCGAAAAGGTAGGAAAGAATTTAAAAAACTCCTACACCTATTACAGTTTTATACATTCAATGATGGTCTATGTGCATTCGACGACAGTGTTGCTGGTTGACACCTAGCTTTAGGAAAAATTATAAGTGTTGCAAAAATACACGTGGATGTATAGTAATTATTTTAATTTTTTTCTTGAATTTCAATTTTCATGATTTTAAAAATCGGATCATTCGAATTCGGAAAATTCGTAGGCAATGACTAATACTCAGATTGTTAAATAAATATCTTTGATTCTTGATCATGTTTGAACTCAAAAAAATTTTTGAATTCCGTAATTTCTGAATTTCTCGAATTCTCAAACTCGGACAATTCATTCAATTTCGTTATTTTCAGTTTCACAATGGACTTACATCGAATACTTACGATTTAGTACATTGAATTATCTCTTTTTTCAACCAGATGCATACATTTTCGAATTTGGAATATTTGTAATTTTGGCATTTTGTGAATCGAAAATGCAAAAATTAATACGAAATTTCAATATGGAGTAATTTCAAGATTTTAAAATTTGGAAATTTGGATTCATCATCCAAATGTGCGAGGTGTGCTTAAAATCTAAAAATGGACTTTCAGATTCCATAATGCAGAATTTTTGTATTGAATTCATTCGAAGATATGGAAGACTTAAAGAATTTCATCATTTTCGGATTTTTAAATACACAAATTTAAGATATTCATAATTGACTAATCGGATATGTGGGAAATTTCTACAATGTCGTCATTTCGATATATTCACAAACATCAATTTTTTATGTTTCGAATGTAGAATTCTGAAATCTTCAAAATTTTCGAATCAAAATTTTTAGAAATTCATGATTACGCAATTCTACAAGATTCTCGTGGTAATTGAATGATATAATTTTTCTCAACTTCTACAATTTTTTAGTTTTCATGGAGTCAATGTCAAAAATTTGCGAAAAATTAGAAATTTTATGATTTTTAGATTTGAAAATTCCCTGATTAGAATCAGATAGAAAATCGAAAAAATGTCCACACTCAGTTTTTTTTGTTTTGTTTTCTTTAAATATTGACAACTTTAAGAATTGACAATTTTTACATTCGGAAAATTTCTGATGAATTTAGATAAATAAAGATAAAGAAATTCAGAGAGAGCTTTTTGTAACTCGTTTTATTTTAGAAAGTGGAGAAAAAATCAATAAATTCCGAATTTCAAGATCCAAAAAATACAAATTCTCATGATTTTCTAATTGTCAATCCAAGAAATATTTGAGAAATTGGTTGTTTTATAATTTGAGGATGTTTTAAATAGACAATTGGACACATTCCAAACCGAAAAATTCGCCCAAATTTCCAAATATATCTATTCCGAGACCTGTCAATTTTGGGATTCGGGAAATTTTTGGAAACAATTTTTAAAATTATTTTGAATGCAAACATTCTAACGTTCGACCAAATTCCCAGTTAAAGGTGTATGAACTTTCAATGTTGAAATTGACAATACCTCAAATTTGATATCAGTGTCACAGTAATTGCAGATCAATAATTTCATGAATTTATTAATTTTGGATATTCACAGTTTATGAAATTGGGAATTGGAAAATCGAAGACAATATAGTTTCGGTAATTTCCAGGTTCTGAAATCTAAAAATTCACTTTCGAACTAATTTTTGAAACTGTAATTGAACAAATCGTTCGAATTCGGAGATTGCCATTTTTTATTCATACATTCCAAATTCGAGAAAACACATTGTATATTGTTATGGTGTAGAATTTCGCAAATTTTCAAGTGTTACAGAATTGAATAGGATGTAGAAGAATCAAAAAGTTCCATTATCGTATTTTTTAAAAGTATGGAGCTTGCTTTGTCCGAAGAAAGCTTCGGAAGTCCAAAAAGTTACCTCGTTATAAGTTTTTGAAGTTTTTAGGATCATGAGAACCTTAAGGAATTGAAATTCTTAAAATTGAACTGTTTGATATTTTATTTTTTTGAAGTTTCTAAAAAACATCTAAGGTTTTGGAATCCTTTAAATTCGGGATTTTCGATAAATTCTTTAGGTTCGGACAATTAGAAATTTTGGAAATTGCGAACTTATAAAATTGTGATGTTTCGACATTTTTCAAACTCACAAACTCGTCAATTCGACAGTTTGATAATCTGTTGACGCTTGAAACATCTTGATTGTCGAAATTTTAGATACTTCCAAAATTCAAAAAATGTTAATAACGTTAAAGTTTCTGGAACATTCTCGAGTTAGTAAAATTTCGATATTGTGTAAAATTTTAATAATTCATAAAGTTCTGAAAAATTCCGGAAGCTTTTAAAAACTTGTCGAAATTAAGACGCAAATTTGAGTACTTCGATTTCAGAGTTGGGAGTTCTGAACCATCCGGTAGTCCATAAGGTCGAAGCGTTCTGAACATTTATGAGACACGATATTCATACATTTTAGAGAAGTTGAGTTTTTGTGAGTTAACAACGTGTCAAATTCTAGAACTACAGAAATTCTTACATGTTTGAGAATAATATAAGATTGTGAACTTTTTGAGAATTTCGAACAATAACTAAGTATTTACATAAAATATAGTAGAAAATCAGACTAGTTCCGAGATTGTGGAAATTTCGATGTTGGAAAGCATTTCGAACTTATGAAGCTGAAGAAGTTTGATAAGTTTCGATATTTCTGAATGTTAAAAACTTAATAAGTTAAACAATTTCAGAGAATCAAAACTTTTGAAGAATTCAGAAGTCTTACAGAAGGGAAAGTTTCAAAATTTGACGAGTATTAGATTCTTTAAATTAAAGTTCATCAAAGATTGTTAAGTTTCAGAAATTTGGCATAAATCAATATTTCAAACCCTCTAAGTGTCAGAATTAAAGTTTTACATTTTTTGAGAATTCAGCAGATTCGTAGAATTCTTGAATTTAGAAGTCTTGGACGTTTCTTAATCTCATAGTTCTGTAAAATTTTTAAAAAATGGAATGTTAAACAACTGTAGTGTGTAAAAGTATACCCGAACCATCTTACACTTGTAAAGTTGATGCGTTTCGGCAGATTCACGGATTTTTACAAATTATGGGCTTAAACAGCTCTAGAAATGTAATCGGATGGCTGACCTCCGAAATTGTGGATTTATGCCAATTTCAAAACAAACAATCTAGTCGACATAGAAAAATTTACATAAACGTCTGCAATGTTAGCCGATGCATCGTTTCATCCTACATTCGTTTCCAGGGGTGTCGCTTTAAGCGCTGCAATCGAAAGTTGCAAAATGCACATAGTCTGTACTTATCATCCTTGTGGAATATGAAAATGTATAAATATAATACTCGAAAATTCCAGAGAAAACGCTTAAGACGTTCGGGTTCCAACAAGTCCACTGCTGTGGAAGAACCTATCTTCCAAGCTGATATTCTGCAGGTATGTTTTATCGCTTTCGATAAAAATGAAGGGGGATTCGATGCTTGAAAATGATTTTTCGACTCTTGTTATAATTAGAATATCGAAATTCCTCGATTATGAGCATAAAAAAATGGGAGAGCTCCAGTCAAAATTCAATATTATACAGTATGGTCGCAACCTCAAATTTATTGTCCTAATAGGCTTAGTTAAAATATTTGTTAATACCAAAGCTTTTAACGAAATTTTGCAATCTGCTCCACTTGACATTTGAACTCTCTTAATCATCATCGATAATTGTATTCTTCCACACGGTTTTGTGGGAGAATGATAATATTTTTTAACGCAGACAAATGAAGACTCGAAAGAGAATAGTCCCACGCCCACATCGGACAATGACACACAAGACATGAATAATGGTCGACCTCAAACCAATTAACCTGTGGCTCATGAATCTAGAACCGATCAACAGGTATCGAACCAACTTGTCTGACTGATTCACATTTCATACGTAAATGTTTTTTACGTTCAACAATATAAAAGTAATCCAGATTTTTTTTTCTATGAAAGTTGCAGTTTTTACGATTGCATGAATGGTATATTCTGCTCCAAGAACCATATGTCTGAGGTGCATACGATATTCTATCTGTGTTCAGTGCCTGACGACAACTGAACGCCCCTGAAAAACGGTAAGAAACGGAGTAGTTGAGACGAGCGTGGAGATGCTCGAGAGTAAGGGTGATGCAAGATCGTCTGAAGTAGTTATTTTTGTAAATATATGCCTACTCGTTTTTCAGGGGCAAAAAGCGATCGCAAGAAGCTAGGAGGCAAATGATAGCCATTCGCCTATCATTGATGAGGAACGATTCATTCTATCGGAACGAATCGACAATATTTCTTACTGCAGAAAATCTTTTGTGAAAAGAGTGATGAAACAAGTGGACGGCCGACTTGTCATTGACGAAACTGTACTGGACGCCGTTAAGGACAAGAACTGCCCGTGTAATCTAACAAAATCGTTACCTTCCGCTCTTTTCCACCCTCAGGAGTTTCGCTCATGCTCCTACAGTGGTAAAAAGTCGAAAACGGCAGAAAAAAAAAACCAGAACTAGATGCCAATCCAAATAACGCAATAGTTGGTAATGAACTTTTACGGTACAACTTGCAATCCTAGTGAGTCACAACCAAAAAGATTAAGAATCGAATGATTCTCAGTATTCTTCCTTCGATGCTCATTCTTTTTTTTTTCAACCGGAATTATCTTCGAACAGAAAAAATTGCAGCGAATTATTACATCAGTCTCCATATTGATTATATTCTACTAAAAATGTGCCGAATTGATAATTTGTTGAAATCTTTTTCGTATCGAATTATTTTAATTTATAAATTATTTGAGAAGTCAACACGTTTCAATTATCGATATAATTCATGTAATTCGCTATTATTTCTCAAGTCGAAGAACAATGTATTCTGATAAAGATGAAAATTACCACAAAATAAAAGAGATCTTACACTATTCTACCACATTCTTCCTCATCGCAACTTACAAGGAAATCATTACCTTACAAAACAATCTGATTTTCATCGCTTACTTCTTCTCCACTTCAAGCGGCAAAATTCGCATTTATCAAAAATTCAACTCTGTACATTCATAATTTTTTTGTCGATCTTTTGTTTTTTTTTGTCATTTTCAGGCTATGTCTGCACCTGTTTTCCGGCCCACGATCAGCAGAAGTTGGAGAAAACGATGAAAAAAACTATAACTACTCTGTAACTACTCTGTAAGTACTCTGACTGTAACTACAGTCGACTTTGTTAACTGTAACAGTGACGCTAAACTTTGACGCATTCAACTGAAAACGGATAAGATATACCGGACAGCATTTAATATCCCTAGGACATCCCTCAAGGTTCACACAAAAGTCCCAGGGTCGTCCTAGTAACATGCCGGGTCCGTCCCAAGTATTTTGAAATGTCCGTTTTCAGGACCGTTCTCTGGGCGATCCTTGGGACGACCTTAGGAAGACCCAGAAACATCTAAAAATTCAAATAAAATCGTTTTCCGAATAATGAAATAATAAAAATAAGACCATTTTATGCTCCCATTGCATTTTTTCACTATTGTCGTGAAGTGGAATTTTTCGAATTTTGGGACGTTTCCAAAGGACGTCTCAGGATCGTCCTAGGGATCGTCCAGAGTACGGCCCTGAAAACGGACATTTTTGAGTACCTGGGACGGACAAGGGATGTTACTGGGACGACCTTGGGACTTCCGTGGAAACCTTAAGGGTCATTCAAGGGACGTCAAATGCTTTCGGGGATGTATCAAATATAAACCCTATACGTTCAAGTTCACCGTTACGGTAAACTTGATCGTAACTATCAACTCGGCAAATGCAGTAAACTACGGCGGTCAACATGAAACGTAAGGGTCAAGTTGACAGTGACGGTCAACTTGACTGTACGAAAACACGGTCAATTTGACAGTTTCTTTTTACCGTTTGACGGTAAAAAATCGACCGTTGATGGTTAACGGTTAACGGTTAACGGTTTTTTCTGTAAGCGTACCCCCTTTAAAATTCATTCCTTCGAAAGGAAATCCAGATTGACGCTGAAAATTCTAAAGAAAATATATTATATACCAGGCACAAGTCTGAAGATGACCAGTTTCATCTATTTTCGATATTCCCTCAATTGAGGGATGGTAACCCCTAACACGTTTTTTTCCAAACAAATTCACATGAAAGCTGAAAATTTTGGGAACGATTTCTATTCACTAGAGACGAGAGCAGAGTCTCCTTCTTCAAATGCTTTTTGAATAGTTATGAAATTGGGGGGTTGCAATTCACAATATTAATTATTTTGGTATAAAAAATACACGTATACGTCAAAAATTTTGAAAAAAGTATGTTACATACACGAGACAAAGCTGAAGAATACTAGTTTTTCCCTTTTTTCGATGTTTCCTCAATGAAGGGGTTGCAACCCCTAACATCATTTTTTTAGAACGAATCTACATTGACGTTAAGAATATTGAAGAAAATATGTTATATACTGAAACGGTGATATTTTCACCGTTGAAAAGATGCATTTTTTTTTATTGCATATTTTTGTTGTCCCGCAGTCAAATTAGTATTTCGAGAAGAAATATTTAGTAGTTTAAAATTCTTGGTACGAATAAGAGTAACGAGGCTCCACTTCGCCCATCTGAAACGAGGTGAGTGATGGCCTTCTTATGGCTTCAATTATTTAAGTGTCATTTAATTTCGAAGCTCTGGATTATGAGCAAGTTTTTTTTGTTCAAAATTATAGTTTGTGGACTCGCCCGGCAATTCCGCTAGTTGTAAGATATTCGTAGGTATAGGTTGAGCGATTAGAGCTCTTGAAAG
>JAPYZK010004405.1:0-12915 GCA_030522785.1 Platygaster equestris
TCAAATTTTAGAAATTTTTCAGAATATTCACAGAATTCTTACAGTTTTCAGAATTTGAAAATATTGAAAATTTGAAAAACTTCCGAAATTTTTTAAACAATTAAAGTTTGAAAATTCCAAATATCGGAAAAATTGCGACTATTCTTCAAATGATAATGATTATCCTTAATTTTATGAAAATTTTGTAATTTTCGAAATTTTCAGAATTTCGACAAATAATGGTCAAACTTTTAAGAATTTTTACAGATTTCTCACAGTTTCTAGAATTTGAAAATATTCTTCTCAAATATATTATAGGATTTCTCATAGTTCCAGAAAATGATGTCCAAACTTGCATTTTTTCAAACATTAATGGTTTTGTCAAATATGACGTATACTTGGAAATTGATGTAAATAAACAATAAACAAAAAAAATACAAAAAACAACAATATTTCTTTGGTTTGTTTGTTGCAGAGCTCTTTAGAAACGCAGCGGAGGCTGGACCTCTGGATATCGTGAAACTTCGTAAGGGTGATAAGATTCTCAATATTTCGCCGCAACTGACCTCGAATACACCTGCCGACCCCTACATTCTCCAGGTAACTAATACGCTAAGGAAATTATATTTCTTCGCAATTTCCCAAAAAAATACAACACCGAAAACAATTGAGTTTGACAAAAGATGGAAAAACTGTACTCGAAGAATTTAAACTGAAAATACGATGATCACTTGCAATGGAAGATAATGAAACGAATAGTGTGTAAAAAAATAAAACGAAATAATAAAAGAATGCATATTTTTTCATTATTATGAATGTTCCAACTACACAAAAGTTTTTCGGAATTCTATAAATTCGTAAAATTATAAATTATATTCTCTAAATTGTTGACTATCTTGGAATGTTACGAATTGTCGAGTTTCTCGAAATGTAAAGAATTTGTAAAATTTACATAATTTCAAGAATTATTGAAATATTGTACACTTTCAGAATTTTCGAAACATTTACGAATCTCTGAAATTTACCTGAATTTTGAAATTCTCGAACTTTTCAAAATTCCAATAACTTCCAAAATCCTCGAAATATTTCAAACTTTGAAAATTCTCAAAATTGTCAAAAATCATGAAATGTTGGAAGTATTCCAAATTATTGAGTTTCTCGAAATGTTAGTAATCCGTAAAATTCTCGTAATATCAAGAATAATTATGAAAATATTGTGAATTGCCAGAATTTTCAAAACTTTTCCAGAACTTCGAAATTTTTAAAATTGTTGAAATTTTCAATATTTGTGAACTTCTAAAAACATGTAAAATTCTCGAAATACTCCCAACTCTGAAAATTCCGAAAATTGTTGAAAATCTTGGAATGTTGAAAGTATTCAAAATTATTAAGTTTCTCGGAATATTAGGAATTTGTAAAATTATCGTAATTTTAAGAATTATCAAAATATTGTAAATTTCCATAATTTTCAAAACTTTCTCAGAACTTTGGAATTTTTCAAATTGTTGCAATTTTGAATATTCTCGAACTTCTACAAACTTGTAAAATTCTCGAAATACTCCCAACTCTGAAAATTTCCAAAATTGTCAAAAATCTTAAAATGTTAAATAAATTCCAAATTATTAAGTTTCTCGGAATATTAGGAATTCGTAAAATTCTCGTGATTTCGAGAATTATATAAATATCGAAATAATGAAAAAATTCATATTTTTTCATTATTCCGTTCCATTTCTTTACATTCTATCCATACAAATTTTGTCTCATAAGACAAAATTTGATAAACTTTAATGAAATTTCATTTTATTTCATTTTTTATACTCATTTTGATAGATTGAAATAAAATGAAATTTGATAGACTAAAAAAAAACCAATAAAATATCATGAAATATTTCCTCCGAACGCGATCTGCTCCCAAGCAAAAAAAAAAAAAAAAAAAATGAAAAAGCCGAAGTAAATATTTTTGGTCCTGTTAAAATGCGAAATTAAAAAGTTGGTCTCGATTTCCTCGGGACGGTAAAAGTTGTAGCAATCGAGGGACTTTGCAAATGGCGACGGCACACCTGATGAAAATTCGCTCCAAGTCGAGCGTGCACCAGTTTTAGTTCTATTACGGTAACTAATTACACGAAGCGACTGTTCAATCCCTGAGTTTGTCTAGCGCGAGTTTGAGTGTCGAGCACCCTCGAAATCGAGTAACGAGACGTGAAGCGCGCGCGCCCAACTCTGCAAACTCAAGGATGCCGGCAAGATTGATGTTGAATTATCGTTAATTTTAAATGGGACTCCAGGTGACGCCGAGGGAACAATATGCAGGCGCGAGTTTTTATCCTATTTTCACTAGAATCATTTTAAGACGTCTAAGACTTCAAAAACGTTTTCCAAAAAAACTACGAAAAAATGTCGTAATGCTCATGTGTGTTCAGACATTTACAAATAACAAAAATATTGTATTTTGTGAAAGTTTTCTTGCTTGTTTTTTTGGTCAACTCTTGCGTGATACCGTTTGATTATTTTTTTTTTTTTTTTAACATATAGTATCGAATATATTTTGATTCGTCTGCAAAAAAAGTTTCTGCCATGTTTTTTCTAATGATTTTTAACAGAAGATATATTTTTAGATCTCATTTGATCTGTCGTAAAACGGAGATTAACTCACGAGCACATAGCCAGGGAGGGAGCTGGAGCCCCCTCCGAAATTCTGGGAAATTTGAAAAATCTAACATATTGCAGAAAAATATATTTGAAAAAAAAAATAGTGAAACAATACGGATTTTCACGAATGCCAAAAAAACGTGATGATTTTAAACATTTTCAACATTTCAAGATTTTCAACTATTTTGGAAATTGTCAGAGTTGGGAGTATTTCGAGAATTTTGAAAGTTTTTAGAAGTTTGAAAATATTCAAAATTTCGACAATTTTGAAGATTTCGGAGTTCTAAAAAATTTTTGAAAATTCTGGAAATTAACAATATTTTCATTGTTCTTGAGATGACGACAATTTTACGAATTCTTAACATTTCGAGAAACTTAATAATTTGGAGTATTTTTAACATTTCATGATTTTCGACAATTTTGAGAATTTTCAAAGTTTGAAGTATTTTAAGGGTTTCGGAAGTTATTGGAATTTTAAAAAGTTAGAGAATTTCAAAATTTGGGTAAATTCCAGAGATTTGTAAATGTTCAAAAAATCCTAAAAATTCACACTATTTTCACAATTCTTGAAATTACGAAAATTTCACGAATTCTCCACATTTCAAAAAACTTAGTAATTCGTAACATTCTAAGATTGTCAACAATATAGAGAATTTCGGAAGTTTTCAGTATTTTTACGTTTTTCAGATTTCAAAAAATTTCAGTCATTTCAGAGATTCAATAAAGTTTCGAAAATCTTGAGAATTAGGGCAATTTTCGGAATTCTTGAGAATAGCCAAATTTGACGAATTTCTAAAATTTCGAAAAATTTTCGGTTAGTTGGAACATTCATAAAATATTTTAAGATTTTCGACTATTTTGATGAATCTGAAAGTCTAGAAGATTTCGAAAATTTCAGAGATTTCAAAAACACATGAAAATTCTGAGAATTTAGGAAATTTTTATAATTCTGTAATAAAACTTTACTTTTCAAGTTTATTGAACCAATTTCGGGCCAAAATCCCTTCAGCCCCCCCCCCCCCCCCTCCCCGAACGATATTTCTGGTTACGTCCTCGATAACTCACATTTGCCGTAAGGTCCATTTTCTTATGCGAACGCGAGAGAAAATGAACCTCACGGCAAGTATGAGTTACGGCTTTCTTCCGTTTAACAGCAGTGATGTATACTCTTTTTTTTCGAAAATTTTTGATTAATTTATTCCTTCACAACCTTCATTATTCTTTCCCATGTTTCTACTCCGATGCAGTTTGCTAAAACTTTTTTCCCCTCCATACGTTAGACGCTGAGTGAAAAGTTCGCTTTTTCAGTAATATTAGGTTTGAACTTGGAAACTCTGAAATACCCTCTGAAAACGACAAGAAGATGCGTTCCAACTTTTTCATTCAATTATTGTTATAGTTTTCAAACTTACTTTTTTTACATCAAAACTGCACGCTTTAAATCTTTCAAATATTGATCTGGTGCATAAACTCTTTCGTGTTACAGATTAAAAAATTTACAGTATCCAGAAGTTGAGATTGTGACGAAAATTTGTCGAATTTAGAAAATCTATGATAAAGTCTACAAAACTAATGAAGACATCGTGAAAAATGAATCCATTGGAAGTCATTAATGATAATAATAAATCGAGTATGAAAATATTTTTCTATTATAAAAATATAAATATCCTCAAAATTTATAGTACATTATTATTACGCGATTGATTTTAAAAACAGTTTCGTTTGTCAAGCGAAATGCTATAGTCATCATACAATTCATCCAGGCTTCGAATTCTATTTCTATGGAAATTGCAAAGTTCCATCAAGTTTCCGCGAGTGTTTGCTGAAATGCATTTAAAAGTCATCCAAGAACTATTCAGAATGTCAAGACAGATTGTTTACTCGAGTGCGTTGAAAATGCTGCATGTAAAATTACGTCAGGAATTGGTATTGGATTTACATTTTTCAAGATCTCTGCGAGCAATTGAATTTACTTAATCGTTCAAACAATTCCAGGTTCTAGTATTTACATCCTATTTTTTCATGTTGTAGGACAATAATACATTTCACAACTAGTGCTAATGATTATTTTGTCATAAATCTGAGGTTTAAAATCATATGAGTTTGAACATTATTATTCCACAAGTTGCGAACTCGATTTTCCTACAAAGTGGAAAAAGTGCATTAGGAAAATGAAACCGAAACCAGTGGAAAAATTATACACTTTTTTCACGTGCGTCATAGTTTAGTAGTATACCTAGGAGAGTTCGAACACACTTTGAAAATTTCGGGAAATTCCGAAAATTATCGTAATTTTAAAAATTTGGGAGACTGTTGAAGTTTCGAAAAGTGTGAACTTTGAAAATTTGGGAGACTGTCAAATTTTTGTAAAGTTTGAATCCTCGAAAATTCCATTTAAAATTTTCGGAATTCTTAAGAATTCGTAACTTATGTAAATTTTCAAAATTCAGACTTTTTGAAAATTTCACAGTCTCCCAAATTTTAAAAATTCAAATTTTTCGAAAATGTGACTCTCCCAAATTTTAAAAACTCAAACTTTCCAAAACTTCGACCTTCTCCCAAATTTATTGAATTACGATAATATCCGAAATTTTTTAAAATTTTCAAAGTGTGCTCGAACTCTCCTAGGTATACTACTCAGTTTGATCCAAAACCGTAATAACTGACATAATGTCCCTAATTCCCACTCTTGAATAATTTATGCGATCAATAATCATGAAATGATACTCAACTGCATTATCCTTGCGTAATTGTTCAGTAACGTTAACGAACATCGTAATGATTACAGTCACAGAGCACACAAATAATACGTAAGACCCGCACGAATGCAGGAAAAAAGTAACCACCACTTAGCCATCTTAGCATAACCTCGCTGCAAGTTTACGTTTCAGTAATGAAACGATCAAAGCAGATCGTTGTAATGGAATCTTGGTACACGAAGAAATTGGAGTTCGGATCATGAATATGCTAATTGCGCGAGAGGCCAGAGCACTCGGCTGACAATTAACGTTATCGGAATTATAGCATGTCGCGCGTGTTAAGATATCGGGCCTTAATGCATAAATGACGTCGTCGTTCGCTGACGTAAACTCACTCTCGATACGCAATGTCGTTCGCTCAAAAATCGAGCATGTTTTCATTTTTCATCTGTTTTTCGATGTATTCTCATTCAATCTATCTCCCAATTGTTTTACCCGGCCATTCCTCAAATTATCTTTAACAAAATTATAGTCGATCTTCGAGATCAGCTTTGATTTTGTACACACAAGAAAGTTCAAATTTTTTATATTTTTCTCTTCGTTGCAGTAGAAGGAATCAAAATGTAGTCATCTGTCAATTCCAGCACATTGTAAAGTTTTTGTTCCAAGTTATCGTATGCACGATCGGATTTGTCTGACTAAATCCGATTTGCATCACTAGAGTATCGTCTAAAACTCGAATGGTTCGTTCAATAAAATTCGTTAGTTCGTCCGTTCGTTAGTCTGAGCCGTCTGACTAGATCAAGGTTACATCACTTGAGAATTGACGAAAATAACTGAATCGTTGTGTCTACTTGGTGAAAGTGTCGTCTGATTTGATAGCGAAACGAGAATGTCCTGTATATTGAACAAAAATGATCGACAACCGAGGGGCGATTCACTCTTCGATAAATGGGAGTCATGGGAGTCGACTCCCACATGACTCCCAATTTGGGAGTCATGATTCCCAGCGATGTCAAATTTTGAACGTGTCAAAACTCAATTACCTGTAATCTTTGGAATTCTCGAAACTTTCGAAGTTCTTGGACATTTTCGAAAACTTCGAAATTGTAACATTTTTGAAACTCACAATATTTCCGAAACTTTTAAAACTTCAGATCTCTATAATTCCTCAGAACTTCATAATTCCTTTAAATTCCGAAATTTCCAAAGCTTTGAAAGTTCCGAAATTATGAAAATTTCAAATTTTCTAGACTTCAAAACTTCAAAATACGTACTAAGTTCAAAAGTTGTAAAATTTCCAGACCTTATTTGAAAACATTGAGTTTTGACCTTCAAAAATGTCAAAATTCAATAATTTCCAATCTTGAAAATTCTCGAAAAGTTCAAAATTCCGAAATTTGAAAAATGTCTCAAATTTCAAAAATTCTAAGCTTCATAACTTCAAAATTTTTCTAGACTTCAAAATAACAAAATACGTACAAAGTTCAATAATCGCAAAATTTCCAGAATTGTAAAAATGTCAAAACTTGATAATTTCAAATCTCAAAAATCCTAAAATTTAAAGTTTTTGAACATTCTCAAAAAATTCAAAATTCTAACATTTCAAAAACTTGTAAAATTTACGAAACTCCCAAAACTGCAGAACTTCATAATATTCTTCGAAAATTTTAAATTCCAAAGCTTTACAAGTCCCAAAACTTCATTATTTCGAAATTTCAAAGTTCTACAATTTCAAACATTTCAAATTTTCTAGACTTCAAAACTACAAAATACGTACAAAGTTCAAAAATCGAAAAATTTCCAGAATTGTAAAAATGTCAAAACTTGATAATTTCAAATCTCAAAAATCCTAAAATTTAAAGTTTTTGAACATTCTCAAAAAATTCAGAATTCCAACATTTCAAAAACTTGTAAAATTTCCGAAACTTCCAAAACTGCAGAACTCCACAATTCTTCGAAAATTCAAAATTCCAAAGCTTCATAAGTTCCAAAACTTCATTATTTCGAAATTTCAAAGTTCTGCAACTTCAAGAATTGCGAAATTTCTAGACTTCAAAACTTCCAAGTTCTTGGAAATTCTCGAAAACTTCAAAATTCCGACGTTCGAAAAACTTCTCAAATTTCAAAAATTCTAAGCTTCATAACTTCAAAATATTCGAGCACTTCAAAACTTCGAAATTTCCAGAACTATAAGAATGCCAAAACTTGATGATTTTCAAGGAGTAAGGCCCCAAAAATTTTCAGTTTTCGAAATTCATGAAATAATTCGCAAAAATTTGAAGAATATAGAAATTCAGAAAATCTCCGTAACTAGAGACAACTTTTTCACGTATTTAAATGTTTCAAGTTCTCACGATTTTCAAAAACACCACAATTTCATGAATGTTAGAACAACTCGATATTTCCAAATCCTTCGAAATGGTTTTTCATTCCAAAAATGTTCAGAATTATCAGCATTTTCAGAATTATCAAAAATTACTAAAATTACAATTTATCCACGAATAAAATTTCGGAAATGTATAACTTCTGAAAATTGACAAATACTCTCATATTCTGAGAATGATAAAAATTTCAGAATTGTTGGAAATTCAAAAATTTTTGTCAAATAAGAAAAATTTTCCCCCAAAAAGAAAGGCCCCGAAAATTGCGTTACTCTTCGCGGTGTGTGAAAAAAATGATACGTTGACCTCGAATGACTACTATTCCTTCAATGATTTAAGTTCGGGGGGAATAAAATGTCCATGATTCTTCTTCGAGTTTAGCCCTGGAGAATGAGTAATGATGAAATGAACTTGAAACGGCGGGGAATATGCGTGATATCGATTGAGTGACGTGTACCACATGATATTAGGTTGTAGGGGTGCATCCATCTTCGTGTGAAATGATCGAGGCGGATTTCGTGCGCGCTTTGGAGAGGCGTGTCGCGGCTTTGGAGCAGCAACTCCGGGATTTCCACGAGAGCTCGTGCACGGCTCCGCCGCCCACGCTCCACGAGCTCAAAATCCAAGTCGACTCTTTCAGGAACAAATTGGAAACCATTGAGCACCTCAGCTGGATCGGTGAGACTTGATTTCTTCACTATTAATTCTTTCCATCTGATTCCCTCGATAATCAATGCTGTCAATAAAATTATACGTCTAATAATACTTTTCGATATATACATTAAATTATCGAACTTACGAGACTTTTACCCCGAATTGACTGAAATTTTGGCAAGAAAACGGGCGAGTTTTACAATAAAATGCACTCTAGAGTCTGGTATGTTTGACGAGAATGAAGATAAACACTCAGGATTTTCCTGGATTTCCAGCAAGGGCGGATACAGGTTTTCATTGGGAGGGGGCGGTCGAAAATTTTTTATCAACAACGAGAAGATTTTTAGATATTTTTTGAATAGTAAACAATTTCTAAAATTTGACGTTATTTAGAAATATTCGGAAAATTTCAAAAAATTACACAATTTCATAATATTAAGGATAATTATTATAATTTGAAGAATAGTCGCAGTTTTTTCGAAATTCGGAATTTTTAAACGTTGAAAGTTTCAAAAAATTCGGAAATTTTTCAAATTTTCAATGTTTTCCAATTCTGAAAACTATAAGAATTCTGTAAAATTCTAAAAACTTCAAAGATTTCAAAATTTTTGCAGAATTCTGAGTATTCATCCAAAAAATAATTATTCCAGAAATGTCAATAATAACAAAAATTTCGGAAATTTCAAGAATGTTAAAATGTTCGATAATTTTAAGAATTCTGCTAATTTTTAAATTTTTTGTTGATTTCGAAAGACATTCCAAAAATTTCGCTAATTTTCAAAATTTTTTTTAATTTCGAAAGTTTTGAAAATTTCATAAATTTGTTTAATTTTATTCCAAAAAATTCCAAAAAATAAAAATATTCCAAAAAAAATTCATTTCATCACAAATTTTCTGCTCATAAATAATTTTTCAATTCGTTTCCGTATATTCATACTTAATATTATCTCGAAAAAATGGGTAAAACGATAATTTTAAATATCATCATGGCAATAATACTAATTATGATCATAACAACGTTAATTTTACACATAGTTTTTTTGAGAAATTGCAAAAACTTGGGAGGGGGGTCGATCGCCTCTTCGCCCCCCCCCCCCCCCTTGTATCCACCACTGATTTCCAGAATGAATTCGCGGGAACATCTTTTTTCTTAATAAAAATTGCACCAACGATTTCAGTTATTCGATTGCGAAAATGAACGAATGAAAAAATCAATAACGACAAGAGATAAAAAAAGATCGAAAATTATCGAAAACATGGATTTTTCTTTAAATAAAAAAAGATCCTTCCCTTTTTTAGGCTTCTATAAACAACTTCCCGAGCCCATTTCGTCCGAAGCCTGTCGCAGATTACAGTACCGTCGTAAAAGCGACAGCGTCAAGCGACGAGTTCGTGAAAAGTTCCTCAACATCAGGTACTCAACTTTACGCCTTTTTCCTTATTTCCCCTCGCGACCGGAATATTCAAGATATTCGGCACGGCGCCCAATTTCAGCGCTTCATTGTTGTTTCTCCAGCGGAATTAATGGACCATTTTATCTCTCCACGCCCCCACGCCATAAATTTCTCTGACTTTTCATCTTTCGAGAAGAACTTTATTTTTCCACCTGATGCTTTCGTCAGGAGAGTTGTTTCATCCATTCTTTCTGTTAATTGACTTTTCCTAGATTCAGCGTAATCTAGTTCGTCCAATCATGTTTTTGAGCGGTTAATTTGTGGGTTTCAGTTTTTACTGGAATAACTAGTATGTACTACCCAAATTCGAATCGGAATTTGATACGTCACGATTATTATTAGCACTTAGTTCTCAAGTGTAATGCTGATTTGTCAAGTTTGTTTATTGATTCATTTTTGTCGAATATAGAATTATTTATCAATTTTTCTGTTCCATTCTTTGGAGCTTAATAATTTTGGTTATTGTATAGGAATTAGTAGTATACCTAGGAGAGTTCGAACACACTTCGAAATTTTTGAAAAATTTCGGGAATTATCGTAATTTTAAACATTTGGGAGACTGTTGAAGTTTCAAAAAGTTTGAATTTTGGAAATTTATGAGACTTAATTTTAGAAAAGTTTGAATGTTGAAAATTTGGAGACTGATAAAGTTTTGAGAATTTTAGAATTTTGGAATTTTTCGTGAATCGTCGAGAATTTCATTGAAAATTTTTGGGATTTTCGAAAATTTGTAACTCATGTAGATTTTCTGAATTCAAACTTTTCGAAACTTTGACAGTCTCCCAAATTTCAAAAATTCGAACTTCATGAAACTTTAACAGTCTCCCAAATTTTTAAAATTGGGATAATTCCCGAAAATTTTCAAAATGTTGAACGTGTGTTCGAAGTCTGCTAGGTATATACTACTGGAATTTTTCCGATTCCGAATGAGGGTTTCAAAAATGAGTTTTTGAATTAGAATTAAATGTTCATTCTGCAATGTTAAAAATTAGAAACTGATGAAAACTATTTTTCAATGTCTGATATTTTCTATTTTCAAATAACAATCGGAAAATTTTCGAATGTTTGAATTACAACTCTTCAAATTGATTCACAAATCGTCTTTCATTCAACATCCAAGTGATAATTTTAATCACGAAAAAATCGTAAAAACTGTTCAAATTTTTTAAAAGTACGTCAAATTTCTCCAAGATTTCACACAATCATTAAAAAATCAGTCAGTTTCCACGAACCATAAAAAATTATCACAAAATATTCGAGACGTACAAATTTGCGAAAATTCCGACATTCCCGAATAATTGAAAAAATCGAATCACAACTCAGAAAATTGATGTAAAATGAAAAAAAAGGACGAAAGATGAAAAAGTCAAGGCTATTGTTTCTGGAGTAATATTCAACCTTCCATTTTCACTCTGAATTTCAGCTTTAATGATGTTCATTTATCTTTCGACTTCAATCGATTTATCTTTCGACTTCAATCGTCAATTGTGAGCTATTTTATTTCCACTTTCAAATAAAGATTCAAAAAAAGTTTTCTTGGATGCTTCGTTTATTTTCATCATATTAAACAAACTTGTTGTTTTATTTTTTATTTTTTATTTTTTTTTCAGATAATCTGCAAATAGTAATGAAACGTTTTCGCTTTAACTAGATTTTTCTTAATGAAAAATAATGACAGAACGATGTTTGATTACTTCAATATTAATTTAAGAAAATGAGGAAAAAATAAGACTTGAATACAATATGAATGTGAACCATCCTTTTTTTATTCACGGAGTTTCATTATAATTTGTAGTGCCTCATCAAATACTTTTTCGGAAATAAATTAAAAATCTTAGAGTTTCGCATGTTTTTTGAAGATTGAGTACATTTATGGTACATGCAGAACTTATTTTTTCTTCTTTCGAGAAGAAAGAGAAGAAAATTAATTTCCATGCGGAAATGAAAACTCGCGGAAATTCGAAACGCGAACAGTGTTATTCTGACGTGAATTTCTCTCTGATACGAGGATGATTCAACGAATTTTATGGTAGACGAGCTTCCACATTTCGGTTTAAAAAAAACAGTTGAATATTGACGTGAAAATTGTTCAAAGAAAATTAGCAGTGTGGCACTCATCTGAAATGTATAGCGTTTTCCTGTGTAGGGACGATGAGAATAATGGATTTTGTTCAAATTTCGCAAAGTATTCAGATAACTCATGTGCAACTCAATGTGCTAGATTTTTAAAATTTTCCATTATTTCTGAGGGGGCCTAAGCCCCCTCAGCCCCCTCCCTGGCTACGTGATTGCTTTCAACTATCGTAACTTTTATAGGAATCACTAGCAACTAGATTAATCAATTCACCGTAATTAAAAACTTAGGCACCGTGAAATTCACGAGAATCAAGTTTCACTATTATTCTGTAAACCGCACACACGCAAACTTTCAAACACGCGTACGAGAGATATTAAAACCGCATCCTGCACCGTGGCAAATATTCCGAACACACGATATTAGATTATAACGGTATTATAACGATACAAAGAAGCTTATCAAGTTCGTATTTGCATTGGTTCGGCGTGCGATGGCCGTTAGAAGGGAATATTCATGCACACAAGACACACACTTGCACGAAATGTAGCAAAGTTGGGAAAAGTGACAAAGTTGTACTGAACCATCGCCATCGTGATGTGATATCATACATGTTTATAAACTTAACGGCAAACGTGTTATACTCTTATTCAACTGTCTTATTACTCATGTGGCGTATAAATATGTGCTTTGGTCAAAGATTTAGTATATAATTATGGTATATCATTGTTATAAAATTATATAAGAACGGAATATTATACTGGATTCAATTACTTGGGCTTCATGTCATTAGTTGTCCTTTTTCAAAATTCTTCAGTTTTCAAATTTTGAAAAAATACTGAGAATCGTATAAGATTGTATGAGAAAATTTGTTCGATATCAAAACCCCGCTGAGACACGAGCAATGACATAAGATTGCATATTATTGCCTAACAATAAGATTGAAATTTCGAAATTATCGAAATTTTTCGACATTTCTGCAAATTTCTGCAAATTTCCGAAATTTTTGCGAATTCACG
>JAPYZK010004406.1:0-20039 GCA_030522785.1 Platygaster equestris
ACAGCGAAAATATATCGCGGAATCTTGGAATCTGACCCAAGATGAGCTTTCCCATTGAAATCATTTCAATCGAAGAAGCTTTGTCGCGTTAATGAAACGCTCGAGAATTTATCTCAAATGATGTCGATTTAACGAGGAGATTGGAAAAACTGTGACTCTTTTGACTAAACGAGTAAAAATAGGAGTCTCGAGGAAAAACACGAAAACCACTTGGGTAATACTTTTCCGATAACTGTTGAAAGGTGCTTGAGCTTGGGCGAAATTCGAAAAGTTTTCGAGATGAAGTTAATGGTTCCCTGCTACTATAAAAAATTTCCTCGGTACAACGAAGTGGCCTAATTTCCAAACAAATCTCACGTTGATTGACTTACTATCTTCAATCATTTTAAATTCAAAAAATTCTATGATTAAAATCATCTCAACGACTTCAAAACTTCGTCTCCTGTTTACACATCAAACAATCCTTTTTTCCAGCCAAAAAGAATTGATTAATCCTCCACTTGGCGCTCTCGACGAGAAAAAAAAATAAACAAAAAAGCAGAAGCGAAGCGACACTTTTGCGCATTAAAAACGCGAAAGCTACTTTGAAGTTTTCGTCGAGTCTTTCATTTAATATTCTTTGGAAAAGTCGACAATAGCGAGGAATAACAATGTACGCGATCCCGCGAAAAGTGCGCTTTGTAAAAATCCATTTCCACTTTGGGGGCGCATTAAGTCGAGCACCCACTCGAGAAGCAGCGGCAGGATTCGAGTTTCAAGATAAATTACAAATTCGATAACCATCTAACTCCGTCTCTTTCTCGTTATAAGGGGGTTGCGAAACTTATCCTTTTCATAAATCGCCATATTTCTCCATTCCGAAGGGGGAGGGGGGAAGGTAAGGGGAGCAAAGGTATTAGTCCAGGATTAGGAGCCAAGATTCAGAACCATCCTTTTCACTTATAAATTACTTTTTTCCCATTTTCTACTCTGTCTTGGACCCTCATTTATACGCCTTATGTATAATTGCTATCTATATATTTTTTTTTCGATAATCACCGAAAAAATGACAGTTTGTTTCTCTGTTTTGAGTCTTAAAAGTGACTGATTGTTTCACGAGGTGTAGAAGTAAAAACTGTCATTTTTTTGGAATCGAAAAAAATCCTAAAGAAAACCATTCAAAGAAACCATTAAAAACCATTAAGAACGATACAATTTGTTCCACTGCCAATGGTTCTCCATGGGATTTTCAATGGTTACAATGGTTCGACACCATTAATAATTCCATTTACATAGCAATGGGACAAATTGTATCGTTTTCAAATGGTTTTAAATGGATTTTTTTAGCAGGGGAGACACAAACATAAATTTATAACGAGTCAACTTTTTCCTACGTAACTCAGAATAACAAAAAAACCATCTCATTTTTCCACTGAACAAAATATCGAATTCCAAGTGTCACTTCATAACCCAAATTTGGTTCAAAACAGAGAATGATGGAATGCAAAAATATGCATGAGATATTTCACAAAGTATGTACAGATTTTTCGCTGCGCAAATGAAGACGTAATTCGCTAATTTGAGTTCTAAAACAAGTTGAAAAGACTCTCGAGGAAACGTCTGTGTAAAATTTCAATTAAAATAAATGAAACGGGGAGTTCATCCGAGTGCCTATTTGCTCAATTGCAAACGCTATCGCGGTGAAACTACTAGACCAAAAAGGTAATCACAAAGATAAAGTTAGCACTCGTCCTTTCCGAGAACTGCGCGCAATATGATCTTATTATGCAATTTCCACTCGGGGCATAATTTGTATCAACTTTTCGTGACTAATTAACAACAATGAAGATTGTAACTAGACACTTCGGAATACAGGGTAAAAACTTCAGTTAAAGGAGTAGCGAAAGAATAATATCTGCCTCACATTCATTTTTCATTATTTTCCATTCAAAATCAAGCAGATTTTGACGAGAAAATATTGAAAAATATATATAAAAAACGGAGACATCGTAAAAGATTCCTAACTGTTTGGAATTATTACGGAATTCCGAATACTTTTGTATCGGACAATACAAACTCGGTGTTAAACAAGATGCTCTTATCGGAAATAGTCTCGTTTCCGGGTGCACTAATGGCAGGGCTCATACGGGGCGAGATATCATCTCGGAGTCGCGTAAACCTGGCACGTATTTCCCCGGCCAGTATTAGTGCCGTATAAAAGGTAAATGGTGAAAAACGATCATTGAGTGTGATAACCGAAGATAAATGATTCGCGCCCGCGTCAAATGAAAACATAAGTCGATACACGGTGAGTGAAACAAATTGAAACATGAAGTAAATGTTCCTACACGCGCCATACGGAGGATTCGGTTTCGAAATCGTATATAACAAATTTGGAATTCGAATTTCAAATGTCTAAAAATTTGAAATTGCAATTTCTCAGTTAGGAAAATTTGACTGTTAGAAATTAACTCCGAAATCATATCATAATGATACACTCGGAAATAATTTATCGTGTATAATGTCATCAACGCAAGTATAAAAGCTTCATTTTTCCTGACTTTGCAGGTATTATCAGGGTGTCGATCGATCAGGCATTTTAAAATTATCGGTTATTTCCGGTTATTCCGCCTTTGCAGAATTAAAAAATTTTTGAAAGTCTCAGAAATACCCGAAATTATCAAAACGACAGATTTCTAACTAATTTTTGTAAGTTTCTTAAACTGAGAAAAATTTACTACGGTTTGAAAAATTTGTTAAACTTTTTCCCAGATTCGAAAAAAGTCTGAAATCGCTTATTTTTTCAAAACTTTTCAGAGGGCAACGAAATTTTCACGGAAAATTCATGAAATTACGAAATGACCGTAAAAATTTTTCAAGTCCCTGAAATTTTCGGAAACTTTTCAAAATAATTTTTAAAACCCTAAAAATGTACCTACTAAAAATATTAGTGCGTTTTAAATATTTTACTAAAATTCCCAAAAATTCAAAATTTATCTAAAACCCCTAAAATTTTTGCAGTTGCACATATTGAAAATAAATTTTCTCATTTTCAACAATTTTCCAAAAATTTATAAATAAAATCATAATTATAATATGAATAATCATTATCATTGGACAAAATTTAAAGTTTTTTAGATTAGAATTATGTAAGCAAATATTCTAAATTCATTTTTTCCGAATTGTACAATTCCCAAATTTCTCGAATTCTGAGATTTTAATTTTGAAGTCAGCATAGTATAATAACAATTATATTTAAATTAAAAATGCCCGAAATATATTCTTCTCCAATCCCACCCGAATCGAAATAAATATTTTTTCCACGCAGATTATAATTACATAGTTCGTAATTCATAATTTTGCATATTATTAATCAAAGCAAAAAAAGTATAGTCGCATAAAAAATTCCCCCCGAAAAATCATAATTAATATGTTTAAGTTGAAAATGCCTGAAATTTATTCTTCTCCAATCCCACCCGAATCGGAATAAAAATTTTTTCCATGCAAATTATAATTACATAGTTCGTAATTTATAATTTTTTATATTATTAGTAAATGCAAAAAAATTATAGTCGCATAATAAACTCCCCTCAAAAAATCGTAATTAATTAATTTCTCACCAAATTCCAATGAAACGCCTAATAGAAATGACTGGCATCCTCTATCACGCCACGCAAATTTACGAAACGTCAGAAAATCCACAAACCTGTCAACAACAAAAAAACAAAAAAATATATAAAAATTGCCAAACTTTAACAATAATACTTGAATAAATCTAGTAACACAGGTTCATTTTTCGTTAACTACATTTAAAAATGCATAAACTGGAAATATCACATAACATTTGAAAAAAATCTAAAATTAACGTACATCTCACGAAATATTAACATTTTGTTTTTTTGTAATAAAATTATTTCACTGCGCGTTCATACAGACACCAAAACCTGAACATTTTTTACGTCTTTTTCATAAAATAAAATTACATTTTTTTTTAGAAGTGCGGTGGGGGGGGGGGGGGGGAGGGGGGAAGGAACTGATTATAAAATAATTGTGAAAAACAGTCAAGTACACAAATTATGAGCACACAAATTTCCATGTTCGAAACGTACCTTTTCGTTGGCAGGGTGATTGCGGGTTGATGACGAAGAAAACGGTGTTCCGGTATATCCAACGTTGTTCCGGTTATCCAACACTCGCGGCACTTCTCGACACATTTTCGGCATCGTTTATACGATTATTTCAACTTTTTTCGCGAAATTCAAAATACCGAGACACGACTTTTCATTTTTTTCATGTTCAGTACGCCGTTTTTCCCCTGTAAATTAAAAATGGAACAAATCATGTAATTAGATCGTAGAAAAATGAGTCCGGAATCTTCAATTATTTTCAAAAATTGCCTCGATCTTTTTTTTACGAATATTTGCATCAAGATCAAAGAAAAAATATGTATTAAAGTGAGTTACGGCTAAAATAGGTTTTTCTTTGATAAATCGTCCAAAAACTCGTTCAATCCAGTAAATTTAATATTGTTATAGATGATCGGAGATATGAAAGAAAGGGAAAGTTTTTTTTCTTAATTTTACAAAGTTTCTGAACAGTTCGCCATGCTAACAACACTAAATTTTCAAGAAATAATTTTTTCTGTTCCTTTTTACGTTATAAAGGGACATAAGGAAACATAAGGAACCATTCCCTCGCATTCTCTCTAGTTCGTCAGGGCAATAAGACTCCCCCTTCCGAAAAAAAAAAATAATAATAATCCAAGATCCGATTACATTACACTCTAAACAATACATAGCTTGATTAAAAATAACGTTACTCGTTCCGTCGACAATGCATAAACTCCGTACGTTCTAATTGAGCGCGTTTCGGGGCAAATACAACGAATATATCAATTACGCGGGCTGAAATAACTGCACAAACCCGAGAATGTTTGCGAGCAGCGCGCAATTAGAAGCTTGAATTTCGCCGCAAATTGGTGTTGATTCATTTCAAATCCTTGAAAAAACGAAATTGATCATTTTCTCCCTCCCTATACAGGATACACGATCATATGACTTCAAATTAATATTTCCTCAATTCTAAGTTTCATACAGTCCGAAAACTTCACATGTTAAAACAAATTAATTATTCGGAAACCATAAAATCCCAGCTTCGTTAATATGCAAAACAAAGAGCGTCTGCGAATTCCTGTTTGTTGGAGTTGAAACGACTTCGAAAATGAGTTTTTCCCGCAGCGACTGAAAGAGTTGTGTAATTAGAGATATCTTAGATTGCGAATCCCCGGATAAAAGTCGCTCGAGGGTCGCCAGTCAACCCTTAACACCCTCGGCGTAAATAGAAAGCTCGATATAATAAAATTCACGTGAATCCGGAAGACGTGGAAACGATAGAAATTTTTGATGAAAGATTAAACCCAAACTCGTCAAAACAACAAAATACCAAAATTTAAAAAATTCCAAGCTTCAAAACTGTTGGAATTTACAATTTTCGAAACTTCAGAACTTCATGATTGTCCTAAATTCCCAAAGCTCAAAAAGTTCCAAAACTTGAAAAATTCGAAGCATTACGTACGTTCGACTTTTTTCGAACATTTTTCCGCGGTAAATTCAATTCATTCAATTTGATTTTCCTTCGAAACTCCAAATTTTTCAGGTACGGAACAACCCTGAAATGGTATCAAATTTTCCAGGGTGAACTGAAATTTTGTAGACCCGACCAAGTCGAATTTCGGAACGCGCCCCTAAAGCCCTGAATGTGAAATTTAATGTCGAGTCACGAATTCTGTTTGGCCGAAATGAAAACGCGCGTTACACTTGGTGTTAATTCCGCGGGGCCAACCTCCCGGAAAATTGGAGTAAAAAGTAAATGACGCGGAGGGGGCGGGAACACCTTGTTCGCAGCCAGAAGCCTACACATAGCAATTATAACTTGGCGCAGCGTACATTTCTAGGGACACATTGCGGGCTATCTCGGCCGAGCCCTTCCGCAACCCCTGGAGAACTATAAACTAATGGCGAACCCGTGTATCGAACTAGAGCCCTGAAATTGAGCTCCTTGCACGGCGTGGGGTCTCGCTACCGACTTGCCATTTTATACGCGGTGATTTTCCGGGGCAATGAGACAGTGGGAATAATCGGAATATAGAATGATGCAGTTTTTTGTTCAATCAGGAACTAGATGAGAAATGAATTCGGTAACTCGTAACTTTTTCCTGCGTCCTTAAAAATTACCTCGAAACACAATCAGGGTGTCCAACAGACATGGAAAAGATGGAATTTTGTTATTTATAGAAAATGAATGAATTTCGTTTAACCTGAAATTATATTTTTCAAGTCTCATTATTTATTACGTATTATACCATTTTTTTCATCAATCTTGTGTTTTTGGGAATATTTAAAAATTGCATGAATTCAAGAAAATTTCGTACAAATTAATCAAATTTGAATATTTTTCAAGATTTTCTAAAATCTTCATGAATTCCAAAATACTTTTTATTAATGTTTCAATCGTTTTATGTAAATTTTATTCAAGCGCGATAAATTTTATGGATTTTCGAAAAATTTTTAGACCCCCCACACTTTACGAAACTTTTTAATATTTTAATTTATTAAAACTTTCCAATATTGCAATAGTTGTGTGAAGTTTTCGAAAAGTTTGACATATTTTTCGTAAATTCAACCAATTTTTATATTATCGAAATTTAACAAGCTTTTTACTAATTTTGGAAAATTATTGATCATTTTGCATTACAATTTTTCAATTCTTTCGTTAACTTTACAATTTACGAAAATGTCAATCTCCAATTGAGTAAGAGTTGAAAATCAATATCTGATTTTAGGCGTTACGGACAATTTTATGATTTTCAGCAAATTTTGAAACAATATTTTGATATTTCATTCAATTGTAATAAATTTTCAAGAACAGTAATAAATAAATCGCAATAAATATCTCGAATATTTTTCTCTTATGAAGAATTTCCGGGGAATCATTCGAAAATATAATCAAGAAAATTCCAAAATTTATTATATAATAAAAAAAAAAAAAAAATAGATGAACGTCAAATGAAATTCTAAAATTTCGAATTTACGATTTTCTCTAGGAATTCCAGGAATTCACAGAAATTGTTACAAAGTTCAAACTTTACAATTGTTTTTCTTTATTACTAGCAGTTTTCAAACAAAATTCCGGAATTTTTTCTCAATTTGTTCAAGTATTGACACATTTCCGAAATTTTGCTTGTGTCTAAAAATACGATAGTTCATCTACTTCGAATCTTTAAAAAAAAAATTGTTAATTTTAAATGGTGAGTTCGAATTCATGAAAATTCTTCAGAAATTCCCAAATTCTGGAAAATTCCTCAAAATAGTGCACAATAAATTCGTTATTCATTCATATCTATCATTAATTATTAATACCTAAAACATAATCCTATCCAAAATTCCACCTTTTTTCTTCTAACTTACACACATCCCAAATTTAACGACAAAAACTGATTATTCCGAACATACCAATATAATCTAGAAAAATCAAGAAAAAGACCTAGAATTCCATTTTAAAAATCTATTGTCCATCCCGAAGTGTTACCACAACTTCCGCATTCTCTTTTCCGATTCCAAATAATCTCTCTCTACCGCATTTTTGTGTTTATTCCACCAACGTTTTCCTGTCTTCCCCAAGAACGATTGCATTTGTCAATGTGGAAACGCGCAAGAGAGAATTTGAATAATTTTTTCTTCCTCGCGTCAAATTGTACACGCGTCGCGAAATAAGCGATACGGGGAGACGAGACGCCCGGCCTAATAAAATATTTTTGCGCTTTTATTCGACCCCGTCCAGGCCACTGAAGCGGATGTGTACCGTTGAGGGGAGACCGGGGTCAAATGTGACAAGGGTCAATTGCAGCCCGGGTCATTAATCGACAAGAAAATGTTCTTTGCAGCGCTTTATCGGGCGCGTTGGCGATTATTTCGCGCAGTTTCGGTTACATCCCTATTGGCGCTCTGCACGAGGTGCAATTGTTACCGTATTTCGAATAGTTTACAATTTATCGATTTTCTAACAATAGATAGATAAGAATAATGCCTTTGGCATAATTGTTAACCCGTTTTCGTACGATCGTGGAAGTGAAGAAACGGTACACGAAGTAAGTACATGGAAGGGTGACCGTTCAGTAATTCTGCATTCTAGTGTTTTTTTTCTTGTTAATTTTATACAATTTATTGGAAGGCTTCGCGCGCCAACACTCATTCAGGTTTTCATGTATTTTTTTCTAATTAAATAATTTCGACAAATAAATCCCTCTGGACGTTTGTGCAAAAGTATTATCCATGCGAATTGTATGTTTATTATTGGAAATCAATACTTGAAATATTTTTCATCTTCAACTTGAATTTTCAGTGTTGGATTTTTCAATATTCCAAATCTACATCCTGAACTCCAATTTATCAATTTTCGAGTTTAAATCTCAAGGTCTGATCGAAATCCCAATCGGCTATTCGAAATCTTCCACAAATAATCGAAAAAATAGCGAATCCAATTTTCCGCAGAATGTACAACAAGTGTATCATCCACTCTAATTTTCGGTAACGCTCGGAACGCTTTGGCCAACGTTTTCATAAAAGTTTCGGGCCGCAATATTCATGAAATTTTGCGCGCGAGCAAAGATCGGAACGTGATCGAACACGCGGATTGCGAATTCGTGCGGGGCGAACGAGGAAAACTGATTGCCGACGTTTGCACAGGCAAATTCCCCGCGCGCGATGAATTTCATACGATTTTATATCATCCCCGAAAATCCCGGGCGCTCTGCGAACGGCGCTAATAGTGCTGAAACTGCGATTACGATTTCTGCCTTTTACAGCTGAAATTACTGTTTATTTTTGCATAAGAGAAATATGGAAGTTGAGGCTACAACAAACACACTGAAATGTTCGTTCTTTTCAGGTAAATAATTTTATGTATAACGATAAAACAAAAATCCTAGTTTTTATCCGAATAAACGTATAAAATTGGCACTTCCGAACTCGTAATTTCGAGTTTCTCACCAGCAGGGCTATTATCGATCTAAATTAACCATGTCATTTCAAATGGTGAATTCAAAATGATAATAGCCCCTCAGCAGTGGCACCGGAACGAAAATTTTTTTGGGGGGGGAGGGGGGAGGGCAAAAAATGGTTCACAGTGTAATCAACAATCCATCGTATTCCAATTTCGTGATGAGTACAAAACATATATGACACCGTAAACCATACTCAATATTCCGGACGCAGCCGTGATATTTTACTGGGCATTAAAACTGAGTCGATGCCCAACTATTCTCCGATAAAGTACCGCCACTGCTTTTCAATATTAAGGATGATTCACTGAAAATACGTTTTTCTGATTTCATTATGTTATAAAGGTTTCAAAGACTTCATAATCAAGCAAAAGTTTCAGTTTTATTTTTTCAGTCAATAACATTACAAAATTCGCACCTTCCCGAAGGTTGTTTTTCTGTTACCACGAGAAACGGATTCTTTCATAATTTTCAACAAATTCAATTGAGCTGTTCGTTCTTTGTGGACATGGAGAAGAAACAAATACGAATTTGGTGGGGAGGGGGGGGGAAAGGCATTGTTTTCCCCTCTAACCAAAATAGGGGGGGGGGCAGTTGTCCCCCCGCCCCCCCCCCCCCCCCCCCCCCCCCCCCCCCCCCCCCCCCCCCCCCCCCCCCCCCCCCCCCCCCCCCCCCCCCCCCCCCACCCAACCCCCCCCGAAACAGTAAATGCATCACGGAATATTCAAGTCTCCGCATATAATGAGGTTAATTAAATTGAAACAGAGCTTTTAAAATGTCTGGATCTGAAGCGTTTACCTCGGCTGCCTCATGCAAAATGCAGCGTTTTCCGCCCCCGCGACTCGTCATCGATCCGATTATATTCCGCGATTCAATTCTTCTCACGAAGTAATAATGCACATTAGCGATGACGCTAAAATAACGTCGATAATGTAACTTGATAACTAACGTAACGTCGATGCCGTTAATTTGAAACGACATTCTAAAATAGCCGAGAATATACATAACTATCCATCTAGTCGTCAAAAATATTCGAAAGAAAACGAAAGGAATACGGATACATCGATAGAATCTATATTTGGGAAGTACAATATCGGAAGGCAATGAATCAAGACAATATCATATTCATGATATTGTACAGAAAGCTAGTAGAACTTTGTCTTTTATTTTCCGTATTATGACTAATTCCCATAATCCCGACACTTTACGTCTGCTCTATTATACCTTAGTCAGGCCCTTACTGGAATATGTGTCCATCATATGGTACCCTACTATTCAACTAGATTGTTCAAGGCTTGAGTCTGTTCAACATAGGTTCCTAAGAAAATTTGCCTTGATGATGTCTACACCGATGGATACATTTGACCACAATTACTTGCCTCTTGAAAAGTCCTTTAATATTGAGTCTTTGCATACCAGGAGACGGGTTGCGGATGCACTTTTTTTTGTTGAAGTTTTGAGAGGTTTAATTACATCAACCGAGTTACTTTCGTTTTTTAGTTTTTATGTTCCCATGAGGCCCATTCGAAAATTTTCTTTATTTTGTGTACATGCGCGCAAATTCGGCCAACCTTTGGCTGACACTATCAATAGACTGCGAACACTTGGCAACAACATCGGTAAGACCTGCGATTTGTATACCTCGCCCCTTTCATCCTTGCGAAGCCTTGTCGGACGCGATGTTGATACCTTCGTCTCACTCTGTCAACGAATTTGCTTTTTCATTTTTTATGTCTCTTAAATATTGTATTTCCATAGCTTCAGACTTATCTTACTTAAGGTTGCTTCAGTGCATCGATTTCTCTTACTTATATTATATATTGTGTAACATATAATGGGGAAACACGTGGATTTTGAATAAATAAATAAAAAATCGCATAACGACGACTAAAATAAGAGCTAAAATAACTCACTAAATACAACAAGACAACAATTATAACTTCTTTATTCCGCAAAACGCCGAACGAAGCAATACACGAAATTACGAAGCATCACGAAATTCGATCACGCGTTAACACACGTTAATAACGTCGGCGCAGTTCGATTTTTCACTTTTACGCCGTTGCCGTCAACCGCTTTCGGAATTTCAATCTTAAGCGCCTGATTCTCGTCCACGTGGCGTTATCGAGTTCGAAAGTTTTCACAAAGAAAGTCGCTTTCCGCTGCGGAGACGTTTTTTTTTCTCCAGAATTCGACGCCCCTTGTAACGAATGACGAGAGACGCGATAACTCGTGCGATTTAATTTCCGGCCATGCTTTGGTATTTGTTTAATCTTTCCAGCCAACTTTTCCAGTACACCTCCAGTAATTTACCACTTATCTCGTGCACGTTCGCCTTTTCCCCACTCGAGTACGCGACCACGACTAAACCCCGCTTGATCTGCAAATGCGAGAATGATACAAATCTGTTGCAAATTTTCATCATTCGAAGGGGCGTTCCAAAATCCAGCCTTGCCCGATTCCACCCAAGGCATCTCCAATTTTCAATTGAAAATTGTGAACTTTGGATGCGAACAGTTTTTTTCGCTACCCAAAGTCCGTAAGCGTGAAAGTTGGACCATAAAAAGAAGAGGATTCGAAAACTGAAACCTCAAATTACGAAGTCGAACCACCATTGGAAAAGAGAGAAACCAAGAAATAACCAACACGCTGAAGAAAAAGAATACTACTTATCGCTCGAAAATACTAATCGCAGATATTTCAAAGTTGGCAGAACCGGAATATTCTGTTATTCCTACCTACAGTGGTTATTTTCTAAATCTAGTGCTCGTTTTGCTACGTCAAATTAAACACTAAATTGTCTTCATACCTGGAAGGGGTAATTTTCATCAGCGTTCAAAGCTCCGATGTAAGAAGCGACTTGGATGGGAGCGTCGTAAGTGGACATGAGACTCTCTTTACGTTTGTCCGATTTTTTCCAGTCGATTAAACACAGTTCTCCTCTGAAAATAAAGATAAAAATTAGTTTTTTTTTCGTTTATACATGACATACTATGTTTAAAGTACAAGAAAAAATGTGTAAACATTCAAATTTTCATTGAACAACAATTTGACAACAACTTTAAAAAATAACAAACAAAAAAATAAAAAATAGCAAAAAACTTTTAAAAATTCAAATTTTCACTGAACAACAAAATAAACAACAATTCAACTTGACATTATGGAATTCGAAAATTCCATAACGTTAGTTGAGAAAATGTAAAACCAGAAAATGGAAAATTTCCATCATTTTTCTATTCGCCGAAACAAAAAATTATTATTCAACCAATGAAAAGCGCCGGGAATAATTTTCTCGTTACGTTTCCAAAGTGCTTCGCGAAAAAAGCCTCGAAACGCCCGATTCGGAGGTTTTTTATGCGGTGCATATGAGCCACGTTTCCCTCCTTGGCATTTCACGTTTCTATACAAGTCCGTGATATTGCGTGGGTTAATATGTTTTTCATGTCCCGACTCTGGTATCTTTCAGCAAAATGGATGGAGCGAAATGCTTTTGTGTTTTATTTGTTGCTTCCGAGCGCGCGCAGGCCGCCAAAGATCGCGAGGCAACCCAAGCGCTGACTTATATATTTTCAAAACATTTTACCGGGCAGAGATACACGCGAGGGCGGAGCTCTAATAATGTTTTCCTTTCCTCCTTTATTTTCGATAAAAACGAGATGTTTACGAAGCCAACGTTTGCTTTTGATTTCAAAGGCAATGACAAACATCGTGGAAATTTGGAATTTTACGAAAATAGCTTTCCCAAATGATATGAAATCTACTACACACCATTTTCCTGTTATAAACAACGGTGGAAATGTTTCTTAAATTGATAAGTTGGAGCCGAAAAAAAATTTCGTGGATTATTATTTTGATTTTGAAATATTTCAATTATCGAAGTTTTTTTGAAAAGTTTGGACCGAGTAATTAAGTTTGAAAGTTGAAATATTTTGGAATTAAAATTATTTTAAGAGGTTTTTTTTGTCTGTCATCAATTTGAGAAAAATTTCAAAAACATGAATTACCATTTTGGATTTATAACTTACAATAAAATTTTTTCCAAAAGTTTGTGAAATCAAACATGAAAAATTTCTCAAAACTTGAATAGACTCAAAAAAATGAAAAAAAACAAAACAAAACAAAACAAAAAACACATCCACGTTCTTGGATCAATTCTAAGTCATGTCCTTAATGTAAATTTGATTACTAAATTACTAAAAATGGGTGATTAAAAATTTGAATAAGAAAGTGACAAAATTAAAGATTTAGACATATTATGAAAACTAAAAAATTATTGTATAATGTTTTAGAACTTGAGAATTTGTGTTTTAAAACCCACAGAAACATTTTCCAACACTTTTTATTAATTTAAAATTTTACAACCTCTTCTTTTCAATTCAAAATTCTGAAATGTACAAATATTTTTTTCTAATTGTTCAAATTTTGAAGTTTGGTGTGCTCAAATTGATTAAGAGTTAGAAATTGGAAAATCTTTGAACATAATTGAAAAAAATCTTTGACGCTTCACAAAGGAAGAATAAAAAGTTATGAGTATTCGAGTATTATTAAGTATTTAAAAATTCAAAATAAAAAAATTGTGATATTGCAAAGTTAAACTTTCTTTTACTTAAATTTTCTTACTCTGAATAAATTAAAGAATAAGCATAAGTTTGAAAATTGGAGCTGTTCAACACTGAAATCTAAATTTGATAATTTTCAATTTTTTTATTTTAAATATAAGAAAATAAGAATTGATAATTTGTAAAATTATAAATCATATTTTAGGATGTATTATTTTGTATAATGTAGAATTGTAAAATTTAGAACTTTCTGAATGCAAAATTTGTATTTGTGAAATTCTAAGAATTTTACAAATTTTATCATTTAGAATTCAGAATTTCTAAAATTCTAAATTCTAAATACCATTAAACAACTATTATAAAAATTTTACAAATTTCCAAGTTCGATGACTTTGAAACACACAATTAAAAATTTGAAAAATTCGGGAAATTTCTGATTCGTTATCAAATCTTGTATTAAACAAAATTGTACAATTTAGAAGTTTCTGAATTCAAAATTGTTATTTGTTAAAATATAAGAATTTTAAAAATTCCATCACTCAGAATTCAGAATTTCTAAAATTCTAAATTCTAACTACAATTAAACAATTATTATTATAAAAACTTTACAAATTTCCCAGTTTGACGATTTTCAAACACACATTCAAAATTTTAAAAATTCAGAAAATTTCTGATTCGTCATCATATCTTGTATTAAAAAACTTGAAATTGAAAAATTTTTTCCTCTGATTCTCGTCCATTTTTTGTTAAAAAATTATGTCTGTACATTAATTTTTAACAACCTCTAATCGCAGTCATTCAAGGAGTAAATTATGTACAACGAAAAATAAGCATTTCACCTGTAGGAAGCAACGCAATCGAAGTATCCCCTGTATTTCAGAGTCGGATGAACCACGTGCGATTCGATTGCCTTCACGTGTGGTATGTTTTTCAGAACTCCGCTAACGCTTTCAAAAGCCAATCGAACGTTTTCATGTACTTCCAAAGGTTTTTGCGTCAGCGATGATTCTATTGCCGAATGCAAATATTTTCCATCTCTGAACAAATCTGCAACAATAACATGGATTCTCAAGCTTTTGTGACTTTGGCATTCAATACAGTTGCAAAGAAAAAATGTTGAAAGTAAAGGGATTGCAATTTTTAACGAAGGACTGCAAAACTGTTTTTTTTTTTTCAATTTTCCATATGTTTCTACACTTATATTCAAATGAAAATTGTGATATCAAAATCGAATTTATTGAATTATTTGCAATTTTATGGGAATTAATGGTTCTCTCAATTTAAATGTCAAAAACTCTCAATTTGAATTTGAAAAATTGTTATACCAACGAATTTGGAAACTGTCATCAGTTAAGAAAAATTTTGAGTTTTTAATTTCCAGATTCACGTTTTTGAGAATGTCCTGTGAGTAGATCTCAACATGATATAGCTGTTATAATAATTGCGAAATTTCAAATTTTGTCGTACATTAAATTTTTATATTGATATTTATATTTATAATTTAATTAAATTTTCAATATTATTATTGCGGGATCAATATTTATGTATATTGAATAATAATTATATTAAATTATATAACATGAAGAATGTAAAATACTTTCACAAATAATGAGATAATTATAATTTCCAAGTATAAAAATTAAAAATTAAAACCTACAAGTTTTAAATTTGAACATCAGAATGAAAAATTCGATCACTAAATATCAAAATTTGAAAAATAAACTAATAGTAATTCAACACAACTCGCAACACTCCAGGTATGAAAAAAATGAGTTTTTTTTACATTGATGACTCAGAGTGAAAAAAAGCTTTTTCCAATCATTGTGATTTCAAAATAATGAAAGTTTTTTTTGTCTCCAAGTTATCATTTAATATAAATTTGAAGTTTTTCAGCAATTCATAATAATATACGTCATCAAATAAAAAATAAAATTTATAACAATTTATACCAGATTGATATTTTCTGAATCCTTCGACGCCCAATTTTTCAATCATCCTTTTTTCCCAGGCCTCCAACACTTTTTTTGACTCCTCTGACATTGTCGCAGTCAAAATTGTTGAAACACTCGGTAAATTAAAAAATTCTTTCGTTCTTGTCGATAAACGTAAAATTTCAGCTGATACATTTTTATCTTTTCTCTTCTCTGGGAACATCGAGGACCTCAATTTTTCAGATCCTCTATCTTTTTCTTTTCCGTCCAACTTTTCTTTGTTTTTTGGCCTTTCAATTTCCAATTTTTCCAAATTAAGTTCGCCGGGACTCTCGAACGACGAAAAATCTGGAGGATAGCTCGTTCTCTTCGATGAACCGAAATTTTTATCCGAAACATTTCCATTTGTTCTCTTCTCTGGTAATATTGATCTCAAATTTTCAGACCTTTCAATTTCCTCCTTCCTGTCAAACTTTTTCACATTTTTTGGGCTTTCAGTTTCTAATCTTCCTGAATTCATTTCTTGGGGACCTAAAAACGACGAATAATCTACTGGTCGACTCCTAAAACTTTCATAATCCACCCCTTTTTCTTTGCTCATATCATAACATCCCACATTTACTCTTTTATTTATTATCACAGTATCACGTTCTCGTTCTTCAAACGCTTTATCTTTTTGCAAAACGTTCGCTGTGCGATTTTCAAGTTTAATCCGTTTGACTTTTTCAGCTTTTGTCTCAATAAGCTGTCCATAACACTGTCTTAATTCCCACCAGAATTTTTTTATGGCATTTTCCGATTTGTAACGGAAAATTTCCTTCGCGAATGTTGTGTTCGTAATTGACATTTTTCGCGCCTGATTACGACGCAGCGCAGCCATGATTCTAACCTCTGTAAAGAAAAATATGATCAGACGTGAAATTCACTTCACAGCACAACAAAATTATCAGTTTTTTACATTTAGTCAATCTCGGATTTTCCACTTGTGCCATGTCTCTTTAAAGAAGAACAGAACTTTTTCTTGGTTTCCCTAAATACCGCGCACAATCGGAAGTAAACAAAAGGAAACGAACAACCACGAACAACTGCGAACAACGAAAAAAAAACCGTTGTTTGTTACTGCGCAGTGAACTCACAGAGTGTTGCCACTATAGCGTCACCTCATAATGCAGGGCCGTACATGTATAAAATGTGCCACGAGTCTTTTTTGTTTTCATTTTTCGTACCAGGGGCGCTCCAAAAGTCTTTTTGAATGTCTACACGCAATAAAATATCGGTTTTCATATGATTTTTGGGTCTTCAGATTGTATCTCTGTTTTGAAACAGGAAATTGTTACACTGGAAGTCATTCTACTGCACGACCCACTAGCGAAAACGCTTTCGCAGCGCACGCAATAAGGCTTGACTACCGCACAAATGCCATTTTTGTAGTGCACAACTGTGCACAACCATGCACGAGGCGATCAGACGCTTCTGAAATCCTAATTTTTTTACAGAAGTGATTTTATCGAGTGAAAAATCATTTTTTAGAATTAAGATTTTATATTTGTGCATATTGAGGAAAAATGAGACGCAAAAAATCATTTTCGTGAGAAGTCGGCATATGAATGAAAACTTACTGTTTCGGTTTTCCTTTTTTACTTTCGCCATTGATAACTCCACGTAAAACACGTCGGTTTGATTGAATTTGATGCATTAAATTGATGCAAGACAATTGTCAAAATAAAAATCGCAGAAGATCAACCATACGTTACTTCTGCTTACCAGTGCTCATTTGTGCGCTACAATGGATGTACGGTTCGTGCACTACTAAAGCAGGATTTGCCACGACCGTGTGCACTAGAATGACTTCAAGTGTACATCTGGTATCGTACAGTGTTACCACCTACGATCACCTGGAAATTCAGGACCGTATGTATAAAATGTATGTGCCCGAAAAATAACTTCAAAAACTTGCAACAAATTTGTGAAAAAACATGTTTTTTAACATTTTTATTCCAAATTCGATACAAAACTGCGCCGTCTTTTACCATTGCATAGAGTATAGGCTGTAAAATTGCAAAACATCAAATTTCAATCAAATAAAAATATAAACGTTTTCCATTCCTCATCAATATTGAAATTCGTGAAGTCGTTTAAAAATAAAAAAAGGATTAATGACTAATACATCCATAAAATTTATTTACAAAGCCTATGTACAAACTATATCACATGGAAAATTCAGCTGTTCACGTGCGATATTTAAATGTTCAGTTTATATTCTGCTTCGCGAATCACCGGTTTTCCCATCATCGTCTCCTTGAACTTTTTATATTTTTTGCAGAATGTGATGAAATCTTCTCGGAATTTTTTTACTTTCGTTGCTGGATCCTGAAAAATACATTATAAGCTAATTAATTCGAGGAATCATTATTCTTGATAATTCAATATTCAACAAAAACTCAATCAAATTTTTGACAAAAGTTTCACATGTCCAAATTTGTTCGCGAGTTTTTTTCCCGAGTAAAAAAAGAAATGATTTTATCGTTAACTTTAATGACTTTATATCTACCTTCTTTTTCATCATCTGACGAAAGTTTTCTATAAAGAGATCTAATCTTTCAATTGCCATTTTTGTCAGTTGAATATCATTATTTTTCATATATTCCAGCATTTCCATCATTCCAACAAATTTTTGTTCTTTCTGGCTACGGATTAATTTGACCAACAAGGTGCCCATAATAATAGAATTTGGCATAAATCCGATATTGTCCATCGTTTTCAAAAATGTGGAAGCTTCTTCTGGGGTGTCACACGAGAGTGCCAATGCACCCCAGGTCATGATGTCGGGCACTAGATCGTTTCTTTCGATATCTGCAAGTACTTGCTGAAAAAAGAAAAACATGTTCAGAAATTGAATTCAAAATTGATGAATTTTTGCATTTATAGTTACAAAAATGTTTTATTCGAATTTCAAAGTTTTCGAATTGTCAGACTTTGAAAATTGATCTGGACTTTTGAAATTCGTAATCTTCACAGATTTGAATTCATATTATTAGCTTTACACTCCTTTAAAATTTTATAAATCTTTGAAAATGAATTCGAACCGACACAATGAAAACTTTAAAATTTTGTAATCTGATCATGACATTTTTGAATACCCTTTTTTTCCACTTCCCAAAACGTTAAAAAATGTAAACTAAGAAAAAAAAGTTTAACTTACTCTAGCAGAATCGAATTCCTGTCTGTAACATCTTTTCTTAATAAGAACATTAAAGAAATCAATATCCAACTTAATTCCAAATTTCTCAGCCTCCTTCATAATCGACGTTTCAATCGCCACCGAGCTTGGCGACAACTCCATCAAAATCGTCAACGTCTTCACATCCGGCACCGCTTCGTCTTTCTCCATCTTCTTCAAAAACTCTTCGTACCCCCCAAAAAGTATCAATGGATTGTATCCATGTATCACGTTCAAATCGCTCTCGAGGACCTCGATTTTCCTCTCGGTCAAATCAGAAGCCAAAATACTCTTCTCCAAGTTCGCCTCAACGACTTTCGGCCCTCTCTTCCTCCTCTCTAATTCCTTCCTTTCCTGCACCAACAGCGCCTTCCTCATCTTTTTCCCCGACAGCTTAACATTCGAAAAAGTGGGGGGACTCGCGAGCAAATCCGAACGTTTTCCCTCCTGATACTTGATCCTACTCATTTCGTCTCCCGTCAACAAAATATCGTCCATCTTCAGGTCCCCGAATTTGGTATCCCTCACCGCTCGCAGCAACAAATTGTACGTTTTCGTTTGCGGTTTTATACTGTACTTTTTCATGAGGTGCCAAACGTAAAGCGCGTGTCTCATGCCAGATTCTTTATCCGAAATTGCGCAGCACAGCAGAGTGTTGAAAGTGCACGACGAGATTTCGAGTCTGCGATCGCGCATTTCATCCGCCATTTGAAAGGCCTCCAGAAGTCGCCCATGACGACCGTAAGCGTTGATCATGGCGTTGTAGTGAATTTCGTTGAGTTCGATGTTTTTTTCCAAAAATGTTTCACGCAGTCGCGTCAGTTTTTCAAGGGCGCCTCTCCGATCAGCCGAGTTCGCGATGGAGGTGAGCAGAATGGTGTAGGTTGAATCGTCGGGTTTCATGGCACGTTTTTTCAGGGCCGTGTAGAGCTTAAAGCATTTTTTCATGTCTCCTTGAGCTGCAAAGCCACGGATCAAAAGGTTGTACATGTAGAGGGTGGGTTTGTCCCGGTTGCTTTTTATCAGGTCGAGTACGCCCAGAGCGGACTGAAGGTCCCCTTTTGCTGGAAGAGGTAAAAAAGTTTTGGTGACTGGGTTATTTGGAGGGTACTCAGTGATCAGGTTCCAGGGTGTTTGGTATATATATGTATATATATATATATAATATATTATATTAAATATATCAATTTATTATATAATATATTATCTTTATTTATATTTATATAAAAGTAAATTTTGGTGAACCATACCCTATAGCTTGGTGGCTTGACCACCGGGCTACCGCAGCTCTT
>JAPYZK010004407.1:0-10477 GCA_030522785.1 Platygaster equestris
GAAAATGTTTCGAATTTGGGCGATTTTGAAATTTTAGAAAACTTTGAAAATTTGATGAATTTACAGAATTTCGGTGATTTTTAGAATTTCGAAGATTTTGATTATTCCAAATTTTTGACTATTTTAAGGATTACGGGAATTTCGAAAATGTTTCGAATTTGGGCGATTTTGAAGATTTGGAGGATTTTGGAAATTTGAGTAATTTACAGAATTCTGTACATTTCCAGAATTTTGAAATTTTTGATCATTTCCAAATTTTGACAATATTTAGGATTACGGAAATTTGGAAAATGTTCCGAATTCCGGCAATTTCAGAAAAATTTGTCGTTTTTCAAAATATGAATAATTTAATTATTCCGGAAATGTAAAAGGTATAAGAATTCCGAAAATTTTGAAAAACTTCAAAAATCTCATAAACTCTACGAAAGTCAAACATTTTGAAAATTAAGGAAACTTTGGAAATTCTGAAATTGTTAATAATAATTCAAATATCGGAAATCCTGAAATTTTCAAGGAACTGGAAAATATTTGAAACTTTGAATATCCTAAGATTTTTCAAAACAATGAAAATATATACAATTTTGAAAATCATGAGAATCTTGGAAATTTGGAAAATTCAGACAATTTCGAATGTTTTGAAAATTCTGATATTTCTGAAATTTTCGACAATTCAAGAAATGAAAGTAGTGAAAATTTTTACGATTTTAAGATTTATAAACTTTGACACTCCCGAAGCATTTGTAATTATGTCCAAATTTTGGAATTTCAGTAATTTCTTAAATTTTGAGCTTTCGAAGAAATCTCGTCAGTTTAAAAATTTTTATTCAATAAGAATACATATTTTGTAATAGTTTCAGAAAGTTTTAATTATTTTATTTTACAATTCCGAAAATGTTGAAAATTATGGAAATTTCGCTAATGTGCAAAATTTGGCCATTTTTTGAAAACTTCGTGAATTCTGAGAGTGTTAAAAATTATGTTAATAGTTAATTTCAGGAATTTCGCAAATTTCGAGGAATTCGGAAATTGAGAAAGTTTTGAAATTTTCGAATCTTTGAAAATTCCAAAATATCCGTAAATATGTCGTAATTCACAAATTTTAATAATTTGGGAAATTCTAATCGCTTTGGAAATTTTTTTCACTCTCTAAATTACAGTCATTTTCGATATTTTGTCACTACTTCGAAACATTTTTACTATTCCGGAATTTTTGGAATTTTGAAAATTACGGCAATTCGAAGAATGTTAAAAATTTTAGCGATTCCAAAAAGAAAAATTGTAAATGTTGCAAAGTTTGATTCACGCTAATTTCGAAAATTCGAAAAATGCAGTGAATTTCGAGGAACTCAGAAATTCCGAAAATGTTGAAAAACTCGAAAATTCTCAAAATTCGGGATATCCAGAAAACATTGATATTTTTGGTAATTTTGAGAACATCTCAAATTCCGAAAATTTAATGAATTCTGAAATTAGTAAGTATTTTCAGAATTTCAAAAATTTAGATAACCCTGCCAATTTCAAAGATTCCGAAAATTCATAAAATTGAACGAACTTCGAAAATTTCCAAATACTGACAATTTTGACAATATCAATAAATTTCCAACTCAAATCGAAATTGATAATTTTGTAAAATTTCTGCACTTCTTCTGAATTCATGATTCGTTCATGTTTCCAACTTCCATAACCATGAAAGATCCCAAAATCTCCACGGTAAAGAAATAAACACCCAAATACCCAAAATTCGTAAACACGTGGACAGTAATTACGCACAAATATTGCAACTGCGGATAAACAGGTCTAATTGACTCCGAAATAACCGCGTAGAAACCGGAGAGTCGCCAAAGATTTTGACTAATGCCAAAATGATCGGTCTTTGTGTCTGACCCTTCAAGAAATGTCGCGGCGTCTGTATTTAGAAACCGTGGCAATTAGAAAAAGGGTTTTTCCACCGCGGAATGATTTGGCCATGTGCTGCGAAACGGACGCGAGCACCACCGACACACCCACCTCATCTCGTCTCTCGGGCAAGTGTCGCGCGTCGCTCCACTATATATAAACCCTCGTAAATATAGACGATATTTACAAGGGGAAAATATTCCTGAGCGATGTCGCTCGTTGTTCGACACTGCGTCCGAGGAAATGACGGTAACACCTAGGCACTTTTAGGTGACTCGCGACAGACAATGAGGAGGAATATTTCTTAGGCATGTATTTTGATGATTTTTTGAAGATCAATACATTTTTTAGGTGACGTAGAAAATTTTTTCACTTCATCTACATTTTTATGGGAGATAGATCAAAAAATGTTTGAATTCCAAGATTTTTGAGTCTAACCTTTCATTTTCCTAGAAATTCTTAAATTTCAATAACTTTTCTAAATAGTGAAGAAACTTACCAATCAATGATTGGCTTTTTTCTCAAATTGCTAAAGTGCGTGCCTAATCAAAGATTGACTATGATCATGTGAGTATTTGCTAAAGGACCTACTTAACTCCCAAGTGGTTTTATATAAGTTTCTAAAGTGCGTACCTGACCGAGTGATTTTTTTCCAGAGTTGCTGAAGTGTATACCTAACCATCCATAAACTATCTCTATATACTTTTTTCCAAAGTGCGAGTCTAACCCACAAGTGCTATTCCATTACTTTCTGAAGTGCGTACAGAAGTTGTTACATTTCTGAGTTACTAAAGTGCTAACCTAACCTGCAATCGATTTTATATGATCGCTGAAGTGCGTACCTAACCCTGAACTGGTTTTTCATGCGTTGCTAAAGTGGGTACCTAACCAACGATTGGTTTTCTTCTTGAGTTCCTGAAGTTCGTACCTAACCTGCGATCGACTATTATAACATTACCATTCTCTAAAGTGCTTACCTAACCCTTATATCAGTTCCTACAGTGTGTACATAAGTGGTTACATTTATGAGTTGCTAAAGAGCGTATCTAACCTACAATTGACTTTCTATATGTTGCTCAAGTACGTACGTAACTAACGATTGGTAACATTTTTGATTTGCTACAGTGCGTACCTAATCCCCAACTGTTTTTCTATGGGTTGCTAAAGTGCGTACCCAACCAACGGTTGGTTTTATTTTTAGTTGCTGGAGTGCGTACCTAACCTACAATTTACTATTACTATGTAAGTTTTTACTGAAGTGCCTACCAAACCCATTAGAGGTTTTCAATAAGTTTCTATAGTGCGTACCTAACCAACAAGTGATTTCATTTTAAAGTGGCTGAAGTGCGTACCTAGCCTACGATTCACTATTACTATATAAGCGTTTGCTAAAGTGCCTTCCTAACTCATACGTGGTTTTTAATGAGTTCCCGAAGTGCGTACACAATTAGTAACATTTATGAGTTGCTAAAGAGCTTTGATAACTGACAATTAGTTTTCCATGAGTTGCTACAATGCGTCCTAGCCAATTACTGGTTTTCTTATTGAATTGCTAAAGTGCGTACCGAACCCTCAAGTGGTTCTCTATGCGTTGCTGAAGTGCGTACCTGACTAACCATTGCTTTCCTTTTGTAATCGTTAAAGTGCGTATCCAACGAGCTACATTTTGTCTCCAATTGCTGAAGTGTGTACCTGGACCCTCAGTTTGTATTCTACGCGTTACTAAAGTGCGTACCTAACCTACGATTTGCTATCACTGCATGACTATTTTCTAAAGTGTCTGTCTAACCCACAACCACTTTTCTTTAAGTTCCTAAAATGCCCATCCAACCCACAAGTGTCTTTCATTCTGAGTTACTAAAGTGCGTTCCTAACCTTAACAGAATCGGAAATAATACTCAAATCCCATTTATCACACGATTACGAAAAATCCAGGTTTCATGATTCTCGGAATTAAAAAAAGTGGAGCACCAAAGACGGTGTCTTAGCGGGCGTCTGGAATTTCCGTAACAGACGGGCGTTGGATAAAGTTGATATTAATTTTCCACGTCGCTTTCACGCGAAAGGAGCGCGCGCGAAGACACTTAATCGTCTAGATCGAATCGCGCCTTTATGCTTAGACGTTATGAATTTCCGTCGTGTCGCGCGGCCAGATATTATTGGATCGAATGCATCACGTCAAACGATACGTGAAATAAGTTATAAGGCAGTGGGCTGCATTGGCACCGCTTCTTGACGAGGCCTATTCCTGGGATTTTCACTAGAGCCGAGGAAAAGGGCTCGATTACTCCGCTTTGGTAGTGATCGAATTCGGATGAATATGGGATTTTTATTCTTATTTTGTGAAGCAAAAGAAAAATAAGAATCAAATATGAATTGGAGCAAAATTTCATTACGGAATCCCCTATATCCTGATCGAATTCGAAAATTAACGAGCATCAACACTCATTTTCAACATTGAAACTAATGACCCGAAACCTCCCGAGTCGTGCCCATCATCATCCCTGATGGACAATGACGGATGTTTGCCCAAGATCAAGAAACGCGAAATCCTGGACCTCGTTAATAGCGAATTTCTCCCGTCTAGCCGCGGATTTCGACACGACGACGAAATAAACGATTGACAGGTCGCGAGCGCGGGTAAAGTGGGTGACTTACGGCGACTGAAATGTCGCTATTTTCGACTTTCGGAACGAATGACTCGTTTGGACGGACGAACAAGACAGGGAAAGATCTCTTTCTCTTTCGTGGTGGGCGTCGCACATTAGTGATAAATTGGAGCAGATCACGGTCCTATCTTCCGGGTATCGTTAGCCAAATACTAAATATACACTTTTCTGCAATCGGTTGTCGATAATTACCTGAAAGTTGAATTCATCTTGTCTTTTAGTGACGCCAAGGATTTTCGCGAGGACAGAAACTTCTATTTTTTCTTCGAATTCAAGGAGGAATTTGATCAAGTTTAAAGTTGCAGTTTGGAACTTGGAACTTGCAACGATTATCATACAAAAATTGGAAATTTTCCGACCATTTTCCCGACAAACGATTGTTCAGACAGCCTTTTACCCGACAAACAATTTTCTCGAAAACATTTTTCTCACTGGAAGCTTAAATCATAGTGGAATAAGAATATTCTTGTCGCGAACATAGTCGGTCGGAAAAAAGTTGTCGAGAAAATTGTTTTTCGGGAAAACGGTCTTTCGAGAAAATGGTCTGCTCAAATCGTAACGCATAATAATATTCTTGTCGTGGACATAGTTGGTCGGGAGAGAGGTTTTCGGGAAAATGTCAGCCAGGAAATTGTTTTTCGGGAAAATGTGGGGGAAATTGTTCGTCGGGAAAATTGTTTTTCGGAAAAATGAATGGTCACCATTTTCGTTCCCATGTTGCATCCAAGTTACACGATAATATGTAAAGAAATTAAACCGTCTCGCCACCCTGCCAGTCGGGAAAATTGTTTTTCAGTTAAATTTTATATCGAAAAAATGGTTTTTCGGGGAAATGGTCTTTCGGGAAAATGGTTTGCTCAAATCATAGCGAATAATAATATTCTGGTCATGAAAATAGTTGGCCGGAAGAGAGGTATTTGGGGAAATGGTCTGTCGGGAAAATTGTTTTACGGGAAAATATCTGTCGGGGAAATTGTTTTTCGGGAAAATAAATGGTTATCATTTTCGTTCCCATGTTGCATTGAAATTCCACAATTAATGAATTAAACCATCCTCTCAAGACGTCTCACCACCGTGCCTGTCGGAAAAATTGTTTTTCGGGAAAATGGTCTGTCAAAGAAATTATTTGTACGGTAAATATTATTTCGGGATAATCGTCTGCTTAAACCATAGTGAATAATAATATTCTTGTCGTGAACGTAGTCGGTCGGGAAAAAGGTTTTCGGGGAAATGGTCTGTCGATAAAATTTTTTTTGAGAAAATTGGTTTTTAGAAAAACGTCTGTCAGGAATATTGTTTTTCGGGAAAATGGTCAGTCGGGAAATCGTTTTTGGGGAAAATGAACGGTTATCATTTTCTTTCCCATCTTGCATTTGAATCCCACAATTAATATATTTAACCGTCTCCCGAAGACGTCGCATCACTCTGCCTGTCGGGAAAATTGTTTTTCGGGGAAATGGTCTGTAATGATATTGCGTTCGGGAAAATGGACGGTAATTATTTCCATTCCAATTTTACAATCAATATATAGCACCGTCTCCCCAACACCTTCCCTCAAAAATCGGGAAAATGGTCTTTCGGGAAAATGGTCTGCTTAAGTGAGAGCGAATAATAATATTCTTGTCGTAAACATAGTCTGTCGTTTGAAAGGTATCCGTGAAAACGGTTCGTCGAGAAAATTGTATTTCGGGAAAATTGGTTTTCGGGAAACTTGTTTTTCGGGAAAAAGGTCAGTCGGGAAGATGACCGGTTATCATTCCCGTTCCCACGTTCCATTCAAATTTCACAATCAATAAATTGCACCGTCTCCCCAAGACGTCCCACCACCCTCCCTCGAAAATCGGACCTCCAATCCCCCCCCCCTCCCCCCCCCGCTGTCCCGATATTTTCCAATCAGCGGCAGATTAAATTAAAGCCCCGGCGCTATTTGCATCTGCTAAGTGATAAGTAAACCTAGCATACATACATCCAAGTGGGCGATAAGCGGGAAATAAATCGCGAAACTTTAAGTAGTTATAAATCTATACTCGCCCCCGAAGGGGGGGGGGGGGAGAAGGGAGAGCTCGGAGGAAGACGGAAGCGAAGGAAAAGGACGGAGGGTTCGATGAGGGATGAAAAAAAGGGAGAAGGAGACGGACAGAAAGCGCGGGAGCGAGGGAGATGGCGGCGGAGGAAAGAGTGAGGAGCGCGAGGCAAACGCGAGGCATAAAATATAATTGCATCGGATGGCGTCACTGCTTGCACGCCCCTAGCGCTAATAGCGCTCCGCTTGCTCTCCCATTTTAATGCCTAAATTATGTTCGGCATGAGAGGCAGTTTCGAAAAAATACTCATCGACTGCGCGATGTCTCTTTGCCGCTCTTCGCATTTTTCGAATAAATTGACGGCGCGTCGAGGAGGTCGGGGATGGGGTAGTCGGTGGGTTTTTTTTATTTTTTGGGGGGATAAGGGGAATATGGGGTATTATTGTTTTTTGAGGGGAAATATTGATTTGGGATTGTTTTATCTCGTGGTTTGGAAATTTTGGGATTTTTATCGAATTGATGAAACGTAGACGAAAGAAATTCGAATTTGATGATCTTGATTTCCATATAATGGACTTTTCATCGGAATTGGGCATTTCTGAGGGTTTTTTCATGATTTTGTGAACAGTTTTGAAGTGTTTTTGAAATTTTTGGATTACTGGAAATTTCATTTTTATGCTATTTAAGGGAATTTTACATGAAATGCGAAAAATGATTCAGAATTTATCTACTTGGAAGTGCCTCCAGTTGAATTGGAGAATTTTGTTAAATTAATTTTTCGTGGAAATAAGTGAAGTTTTTCAAATTCGACAAAAATTTGGAAAATTTTAATATTTATCATTTCTTGACTCGTGAATTCACAAATTTGCAAGTATGAAATTCTAAACTAGAAAATAATTTATTTTCAAAACATTCCGAATTTTCTAATTTGTGTTGCCTGATCATAGTTTACAATTGTTGAAATTTCCAAGTTTTTGTAATTCATTACATTTGCAGTTTTTGTATTTCTCGGTTTTTTTCCCAAATTTCTTTAATCTCATACTTCCTCATGAAAATGACTAAACTTTTCTAAAATTCAACTCAAATCCACGAATTTCCGAAATTTCTTATTACTCAACTTAAATTCCTTAATTCGGAAATCGGGAATTCAAATAGTGTATAAATTCTTTTAATTTCCGAATTTCCGATTTTTTCTAATCCTGTGCTCAATTTCAGCTTCAAATTTCCAAAAATTGCCAAAATTGTACATACAACACATCCAAAGTTATTCGAATTGTCGGTTTTTTCCAGAATTTTCTCAAGCACGTATTTTACCTCAAAAATCACATAATTTTCAACAAATTCAAGATATTTAACGGATTTTGAACATTTTTGATTTTTTAACTCGTAAATCGATGAATTTCGAAATAGAAAATACGAAACTATAAATTTTTGTATTTTTAAAATATTTCAAAAATGTTCTTTTTTGTGTTGCCTGATTCTAGTTTCAAATTGTCTGAATTTGCGAGTTTTCGGGAAAATTCATAACATTTTGAGTACTTTTTTCTTATTTTTCGGGTCTTTTATAATTTCATGTATCTCATACTTATCCGTAAAAATTATAAAATTTTTCATAAATTTAACTAAAGTCTAAAAATTTCCAATATTTTGAACTTCTACATTTTAATTCCCAAATTTGAAAATTTGAACTCTGATGATGTATAAATTATTTCAAATTTTGACTGTTTTGATTTGTGTTGTTTGGTTCTAGTGCCAAATCTTAAAAAAAGCAGATTTCAGAAATTGAATATACTAAGAATTTTTTGATTTTGTACAAAATTTTCTGGACCTTATCATTTTTCGTCAAAATTACTGAATTTTCAACAAATTCAATATAATTTCGAAAATTTTCAAACTTTCTGATTTTTCAACTAACATGTTAAATTTATGAATCTGAAAATGGAGAATTAGGAATCATACTTTAATTCTCTGATTTTCCAAACATTTCGAATGTTCTGATTTGTGTTGCCAGATTCCAATTCCGAATTGTCAGAATTCATAAGTTTCCAAAATTCATCATATTCGCAGTTTCCTGATTTTTCGATTTTTCCCAAAATATTATTCATCTAATACTTTCTTGTTGAAATTACTATAAACCTTCCAAAAATTAAACAAATAAATAAAATTATCCACTAAAATAAATTTCTATAAAGTTAAAAAATTCCTAATATTCCTAATTTCTGAACCTAAATTCCAAAACTCAGGAATGTAGAATTCGAATAATCCAGAAATTTCTACTTTTCCGAAATTTCAACTGTTTCGACTTGTCTTGCTAAATTCCCGATTCAAACACTCCGAAATTCTAAGTATCCAAAATGTAAGTACCACATTCGAAATTTTTCAATTCGTCAATTTTTTCCGGCATCCCCCTAAACTTGTACCATTCCCTCAACACCCCAAAACGTCCCAAAACCACCCCATCCCCCCCCCCCACCCCCAACCAAATCCCAAAATCGTTCTCCACTCGCCCACAATATTTTGGGTCCGCGTTGCAAGCCTATCGACTCCGCGGCTCCGGCTTAATTGAAAGCACGGATCACCGACCGCGCCGCCGCGCTCGCGCAATTAAAATAAATGTTCAAGAACGGCGCGAAAAACTCCGTATGAAAGAACCGCCTTGTTTTCGCCTCCGTTTTTCCTCGCCTTTTCAGCCTCGTGAACGTCTAACGAACGAAAAAAAGCGCCAAACGAAAATAATCGAAATCTCCTTTTTCCACCCCTCGGCCGCTGTTTCCTCGACAGGGCTGAAGGACGTTTTGCGAACATTAGTCCGGGGGAGAACGGAGATTAATTCACGCTGAAAGATAACGAAAAACAATCCTCGGACGCCCCTCCCGGGTTTTATTGCACAATTCGATTGTCTCGCGCTTTTGTAATAAATGTATCTTCCGGCGTCCCTCGCGCCGCTCTGTAAAATATATCTATTGTTGTTCTTGCAATTAGTCATTCGACAAGCAGCGCGCCGTTAAAGAAGAGCAATCTATGTTAACGATCCGCTCGGGTGACGTTATTTTCGGCTATTCTTCGGCGCGCTCAATGGCAGCCGGAGGGTCCGGGGGCAGGAAACGCAAATGAATGCCGAAGATCTGGTTAGGAATCGGGAAAAAGAAAACAAGGATGAGGGCGATTAATGGCCTACGGTGTCGTTTGTGATTTGACGAATCCTTTCGTGGTTTTCGTTGTCTTGGGGATTTTTTTCTGTGTGGAATTTTGGGGGGGGGGGGTTTGAAGAGGGGGGGGGGTTTCGGAAGGATTTCTTGCCTAAGGGTAGTTTTTGGACATTGGACGAATTTTTGGAGTTTAATGAATTTTCGGGAATTTGGAGGAGAGTTTTGAAATTTGGGAGATGGATAATTTTTTTTTTTTTGGATTTTGAGATCGTGATTTTTCGATGTTTGAAGTATTTGGAGATTTTTGAGTTTTTATGGAAATTTGAACACTTTTTGGAATTTGGGGTTTGCTTAGGGTAGTTTTTTGACATTGAATAAATTTGTGGAATTTTACGGATTTTTGAGAATTTGTTGGAGCATATGGAAGTTTAAGAGATGTATAATTTTTTTGGATTTTGAGATCGTGATTTTTGGATGTTTGAGAAATTGGGAGATGTCTGAGTATTGACGAAAATTTGGATATTTTTTGTAATTTTGGCTTCGTTTGAATTTCGTATAGTTATGAATCTTATAAAGTTGCTAAGTTTGAAACATTTGGAGTTTTTTTTTCGATTTTCGGTCTTTTTTATGAATTTTATTCATCTCGTACTTTTTTGTAAAAATTCCTGAAAAACTTTCTAAAAAATGTAATTCGAGTCGATTAATTTTTGATATTTCTTATTTCGTAACTTCGATTCTC
>JAPYZK010004408.1:0-10477 GCA_030522785.1 Platygaster equestris
TTTGAGAATTTTTCAGACTTTTCAAAAATTTCGAAAAAAGATTGTCAACTTTTTTCGATTTTTTAATATTTCTGAATTTTTTGAAGTTGTAGTATTTTTCGAAATTAATTCTGCAACATTACAAAATTCTACATCTTTTTTCTGTACATCGAGAAGATCTTATAACTTTTCGAATTTTTACAACATTTTTGACATTTTCGCAATTTTCACTACTTTTGGAATATTTAGAATTTTCAAGTTATTTGAAAATACTAAAACGTTTCTGAACTTCCAGATTTTTCGAACTTTTCAAATTTCTTAAATTTTTCTAATAATTTGAAATTCCAAAAATTTCCATGATTTTCAATTTTTTATTACCTTTGATTTTTTTAAATTTTTTTTTGAATTTTTCGATTTTTCAATTGTATTTTGATTTTGTTTCTTAGATTTGATTTTTTCATTATTATTACAATTTCCTTTTTATTCAAATTCCAAAATTTTTCAGAATTTTCAAAAAATTTTCGGAATGTTTATAATTTTCAAGTGTTTCTATTGTTTAATATTTCTGGATATTTTAAAATCGTATTTTCCAAAATTTATGAATTCTACAACATTACACAATTTTTCATTTTTTTCATAAATCGAGAACATTTTCAAATTTTACAACATTTTTGACATTTTTACAATTTTTAATACTTTTGGAATAATTAAAATTTTATAATTATATAAAAATATTGAAACATTTCCGAATTTCCGGATTTTTCGAACTTCAAAAATTTTAAACATTTTCCAAATAATTCTAAATTCCCAAATTTTCCATAACTTTAAATTTTTTGAATTTTTTTTACGATTTTCCAGTTTTTTAGTGTCTATTTCGGTCATTATGTTTCGTCGTATTATTGTGTTTTTTCTGTTTTCGTCATTTTATTATTTTTTTGATAGAGGATTAGCCCACTTGCATGAGGAAATACCGGCGTCGAAATATGGAGGATACAAACCTTCGATAGCCCACAGGGATTTTAAATCCGACAACATTTTGCTCAAAGCTGATATGACCGCTTGCATAGCTGACTTCAACCTCGCTTTGGTACTTCATCCTGATATGCCTAATTATTACAACATTCGCTCCGAGGTAATTTCTTTTTTTGTTTATACAAAATTGATTCAGTAATAACATTTGTGTCTCGAGATTTGGGTATTTATTTGAAGTTTCAATGGATTTGAATTGATTTTGAGACTTTTGAGCATTTTTCACTCAAGTTTAAAAAAAGAAATTGCAACGAAATTTAGAAACTTCTGAAGTTTTGGTAACTATTTCGGAAGTTCTGGAATTTTAGAGAATTATTACGTTCTTAAGTTCTGGAGATTTTGAAATTCCGGGAGTTTTTGGAATTTTTCAAACGAATTACACATTTTTGAAATAAATAATTTTTGGAATTTTTAGAAAGAAATTTTAAAGAATTTCGAACTTTTCAAGAAATGTCAAGTTGAATAATTTAAAATTTTTTTTTTTTTTTTTTTTTTTTGAATTTAGAAACATCTGAAGGTCTCAAAATTTTATAAGTTCTGGAATTTTGAAGAACTATGAAGTTCGGTTTTGAAATTTTCGGAAGTTTTGAAATTTTTTAAAAAATATGCGTACATGTCGAAGTTGTCGAGTATTTTGAAGTTGTGAAATTGCGAATATGTTATGAAATCACGAAGTTTGTGAGAACTCTAAAAAAATTCGGAGTTTTCAACAATATTTGAAAGTTCAAAAGTCGTTAAGTTTTGGGATTCTCAAAGTTTCGGAAATTCCGAAATTTCGAATTTTTGAAGCTTGAAGTATTTGACATTGTGCAATTTTCGAAGTATTCGAAATTTTGAAAGTTTTGACTTTTGAATTAAGGTTCGAAAAATCGTGTTCAATCACGTTTTCATTAGGTTAAAAGCAACCGAACTTGACTCGATTTTTGAATTCTGACTCGAAATTATATGAAAGTTGACACTTCTCACACAGTCAAAGTAAATGCAGAAATTACGATCGGTTTTCAGGTGGGCACACGGAGGTACATGGCTCCGGAAGTTCTTCAAGGAGCGATAAGTTTCACGAAGTTATCGTTTTTGAGAACCGACATGTACGCGTTCGGATTAGTTTTATGGGAAATGACATCGCGTTGCACAGTTGAAAGTGTACGTATATATAAAATGAAATCAAAATGATTATTTTTCAGTTACGAAAAGGGACCAGAATTTCTAATATCAGTACAAAAAAATGACTATCCTTGTTATTTCATTAAAATGTTGTAAAAACGATGACTTATGACCAGACAAAAGGAAAAGAAAAAACTCTCTTAAGAGTAATTGTAGCATGGAAATTCACAACCTGATAAGTGCCATTTCAATAAGGGTCATTTTTGTATTTGTATCGGTCAAAAATTGAACCTTACTGAAATGGCGCTTATGAATTTGGAATTATGGTTTTGAATTTCCATGCTACAATTATAAAATGAAAAGTTTAGTAACTTTTTAAACAACTTAATTTTGCTTCGGAAGAAATTAACCTATTTGTATAAAGTTTGTTTGATCATAGAAAAATGTGCAAAAAATACGTGCAGACTATTTATTATACTCAATTAAAATACTTATTAATATTATATTTTCTTATTAATAATGGGTATTTAAACTTCTCATGAGACTTGACTTTTTACTTTAACGAAATTGAAAAACTTCAAATTCTAGTACCATTTTCACAAAGCATAAAATTTTGAGAATTTAAATTTGAATAATAAATTTTTTTACAGAGTCCAGTTTGCGAGTACAAACTGCCTTTCGTGGATGAAGTGGGGATCTGGCCAACTTTGGATGACATGTGCCAAAGCGTGGTTATAAACAAAGAAAGACCTCGGATTTTTAAAACGTGGCGTGAACACTCCGTGAGAGTTATTAAAATCAGTATACAAAACACAGAAAGAAAAAAAAATGATGACAACAAAAGTTATAGAACATCATTAAAAATTCATTGTCTACCTTAGTTTGTCTGATTCTTGTGAAAATTTCTGAAATCTTGAAATAATTTCTATTTTTTTTTTTTTTTTTTTTTTTTTTTTCATGTAAGATGCCATCTTTATGAAGAATTTTTCTCTTTATAATATTTTGCTTTTATAAGGAAAAAAATTTTATACACAGAAAATGTAAATTTTGTAAGTAATTAATCATAAATTTTATGAGGATTTTGCAGATTTTTCTAACCTTTTTACAGATTTTTATACACATTTTACAGAATTTTATTAAAATCAGAGATACTTAAAATACGAATCTCTGGATACCTGAAATTTAGGAAATTATAGCATTGCAGAAATTTGGAACTTTGGAAATGAAAATTGCTAAAAATCTGTAATTGACTAAAATATTATTGAAAGTTGAAGGTTTATCCAAAATTTTACAATTTTAATTCATACAGTGAAAATATTTTCAACTTTGAAAAACTTGATTAATCTAGAAATGGACAAATTAAAAATATTTGAAATTTATAAAAATGTTGAAGTTTCTAAGAAACTGGAATTTTAATAGTTGTTAAGTTTTGGAATTTTTCAAGTTTTGCAGTTCTGAAGTTTTGGAAGTTCTCAAATTTTGCAGTTCTTGAGAAAAACATGTTACACAATTATTATTTTGAAGATTTCTTGGCAGATTTGAAGAATTTCGATATTCGAAAGTTGTTTGGGAATTTTCGAATTCTGGGAAATTTTTAATGTTTTGAAGTTTCGAAAAATTTTAAAGTTTTTAAGACCAGAAGTTTTAAAATTGTTTGAATTCTAGGATTTTGAAGTTTTTACGAATTTTTATTAATTTCGAAGTGATGAAAAATTTTGATGAATTTCCCAGTTTTGACTAATATTGACGATATTCGAAGTTTTTGAGCGTTTTGGAGTTAGTCAATTTATTGAGAAACTCGAACATTTCATAAATATTAAAATTTTGTTTTACATATATTAAACAATTTTCGAAAATTCAATCTGAAAACTTTTTTTCATGCCAGGAACAAAACTCTTTATTGTTTATACTAAGGAAATTATTTATATTCAGGGCTTGAACGTTATCTGCAACACAATGGAAGAGTGCTGGGACCACGATGCCGAAGCTCGATTGTCCGCGGCTTGCGTGGCACACCGAATTTCGAACTTGAAAAAGTCGGTCTTCCCAGCCGCAAATTTTCAGGCCGCTAAAATAATCAACGTGTAAATAGTTTTTGAACACGAAAAATTTTTAGACATATACTTGTTTTTCCTTTTGATTAGTTGAACTGTGAAACTACAGCTGCTGTGAATATACGAAACAATAGGATAAAATTTCGATTTGAAATCAATGCTTGATTGATATAAAAACAGTTTTTTCCGGTTTGGAATATAAGATCATATAGTTTATAAATATTTAAGTTTAACTATCGTAGACGAAGGTTTCTCGGAATTGGGATAATTTTTACAAAATTAGTTTTGTTAGCAACTTCGAACGTTACCTGTAATTGTATGCTTTTACTGTAGGTGGTTAATAAAGTTTTTTATTTATTGTAATACCTGAGTTTTTTTATAAGAATTTGTAAATTTGTTGTATCATTATTATTTCGTCCATAATAAATTATAAATTAACATTTGAACGATTTTATGGAAAAATAAGTTGCACGCTCGAGAAATTATGTACAGCGCAACCGGTTATTGCACAGAGACATTCAATTATAAGATTTTAGATTACTGAAAATTTTCATCGCAAAACATTTGAAAAACGCTCCTAAATATTCAGAAACTAACGAAAATTCCGAATTTAATTCTCAAACTTCGAAAAAACACACCCCAACACAATAAATTCAATAGTATAAACTGTCATAAATTTTCGCTGACATCCATCCATAATCACACAAAATTTCTTCTCCCATTACTCGTTTATTTTCTTAAGAAACTCTAAAAAAGATCATACGTTCCAAAAATATGTACTACACAATTTTTTCCATGCAAAAAGTTCATACGAAAACTTCCGAAAAATTCCACGGCGGCGTTCATGACGCGAAAAGCCGTTGAAGTTGGTAGCGGACGCCATCTTTTTTCGCGCGCGGGTTTGATACTTGAAAAAGCGCTTCGCATTTTCTCGAGTGCCGGCTGGCGGTGTAATCAACATTGAAAAATGTTCGTCGCGAAAATGGAGATTAGGCGCGGGGTTTACCCGTGGCAGTGGATATCGCGTGTGGTGTTGTGCAAAAGGGTATCAGTGCGTCGAGGAGCGTGGAGCGTTGTCGGATTCCTGGATCGGCCAGTGGACGGCTTGAAGAGGCCGGCAACCTGATCTAACCTTGTCGCGAGAGATGTTTTTCCGAGAAACAACGTTTAAAGGTTTGTGCATGTTTGTTTTGGCATGTATGTACTATGTATGATTCTCGTTCAGTACGACTTGCGTTTGGACACTGATTTGGGCACTGCGGTGTCAAAAAGAAACATTGCATAATAATGACTAATGACGCGTGAGCTGAAATTGCCGTTACTCGTTGTTAAATAATTAGACGTTTTACACAGTTTTACGGTTTGGGTGGTTTAGGAACAATTTTGACTTTAATTGTCATTTTTTTTTTTTTTTTTACAATTTCCATATATCGCATTTCGTGCGCGCCAAAAGCCATAGGCGCCAACTTTGGGGGGCAAATGACAAACGTAAAACTGTATAATTTCCCGCGGATTTTGATACTTTATGGTACTGAAGTATGTTTTTTTTGTGTAATTAAGCACGCTTTTTTCGCAATATTGCCATTTTATTCATGTAAACATATACATTGTATATTTTCAACTATTTGCGATGATTCCATATATACGATCCAAGGCAAATGCAGCGATATTTTTCGTGGATTATGTTTACCTTCCATTCCGTCATTTTCTTTTCCATCGAAACATAAATCACTCTGAATATCGGGATTTGTTTGAAGGTTTTTCGTATTTTTTATATTATTTCTCTCTCCTGAATCGGACGCCCTCTCTCAATAATCCAAACCTTAAAGATTTTGGAAATGTGTAGGCATATGAAAAGTGAATATGACGCGGCGAATAGGAAAATTTAAGGTGATTTTTGAAAAAATCGAAAATTTTATGCTGTCGCCTATTACGCTGAGTGACATTTTATTTTGCCTTTTAATTCTGTCAGTGACAAATAACGCAGATTAAATGTCTGATGAGATGAAAATCGACAAGTTACAAAAATTTACATTAATTAATAAAACTTGGTGAATTTTTGGAAAAAGATCGTACACTGAGAAAAAAGTTGAGTAGGAACTGAAATTGAGTGAAAAGTACTGAATTAATTTATTGGAATACAGACAAATAGGATAAATAGTGGATTTCTCTGAATTAATTCATGATTTTCACTAACCATTTTCTAAAAATCAAAGGCTTTTGTAGAAAAAAAAAAAAAAAAAAACTAAGCTAGGAATCGAACCCGGGCCTTCTCAATCAGAGTGCTCAGTTGGTTGACACGGAACTGAGAGGTCCCGGGTTCGATTCCTGGCTTCGATTTTTTTTTTTTTTTTTCGTCAAAACGTTTGCTTGTCACAAAATTGGTTAGTAAAATTGAACAAAGTGAAAATCATTTATATAAACCCAACGGAAGTGCATGTCAATAATTAAATTGATGCAGTTGAAAATACAAAAAAAAATTTTTTTTTTTTTTTTGAAAAAATTGTTGTATAGATATTAGTATTATAATATATTGTTATGAAGTAATATTTAATTGTTATAAAGTATTGTTTTTACTGAATTGAATTTATTTTAAAGAAGTATTCCATTTGACAACATTTTTTAGGGTATTTACTAAATACATATTCCTTATGAAAAAATTTAGCCAGTCAATTCAATAGAAAGGTTAAATTGTTAAAAATAAAATTCTTTTTTTTACTGACTACATGTGCGTGGAAAAACCAACTGTCATTTATTTCAAGTTACGAAATTGTGTAATTAAATAAATTATTTGAAACATTTTTTAATTTAACTCGGTTCATTTTCACAATAAAACCACAAAAGTATTTGGACTGACAGAATAAATTGAGTAAAACCGACCAAATCCCAAAGTTGGATTCAACTAAATTCATTTAGTTCTTTCACACCAAAATTACATTTTCTGGTTAAAACTACCAAATGCCCTTGATCAAGAACAACTATACGAATTTAATAATTGTTACTGAACCTTTTTCCTCAGTGTAACATCCCTAGCAATTACAGTTTTCATAAGAACCTTATTAATTCATCGAATAGTTTTTATAAAAAAATGAACATTTTATAAGGTTGATTTTATAAAACTTTCATAAAATGTGCAATTTTTATAAAGTAATTTCATAAAAACTGTGTACAAAATTTTTTTCACAAATCTTGGAATTCAAATTGAAAAAAGTTTTATCAACTTGTTACTTCATAAAAATTGCACATTTTATCATATTTTATAAAATCGACTATATAAAAAAATTAAATTTTATAAAAAATTCATGAATTTTATAAAAACTAAAATCACTAGGGATAATATAATTTAAACTCATCGAAGTTTCTTGTCGTTACATGGATAAATAGGACAAATTCCTATAACTACTAAAATCACAACATACAAAAAGCTCACGAAATGACGTAAAAATATCGAAATCACGCTTGTGCGCAGACTCAATAAAAAGGGGCAAAGCAAAATCGTTTTTTCGTACTCGCATAATGAACTTACTCTTCTATGATCACAGTTACATTAATAATATTAATGATGATGATGAGAATAACCATAATGATGTTATTATTTGATATATTCGCGTACTCCAAGTTTGTAACGAAATGTGTACATATATCTCTAAAAAGAGTGCAAACAAAACGACTTCAAAATATACGACGCCTAGGAATTTCGATTTTTAGAAGAGTTAACAAAATTCGTCGATTTCAAATTTTCTCGAGCGAAAGAATTCCATTTCTTATAAGACAACTGTATGAAATTCGTATAAGTTTTACGACTCTTATAAAAGTCTCACAAGAAACTGGAATTTCATTTTTAAAAATTTTCTCGTGAGAAAAAATGACTTCGTAATTCTTATAAGATTTTTATAAAATCACCTTATAGGAAATTTTTTTCTCCTAAGACGAGTTTATAAAATTCTTATAAGGAAATTTGACATTCTATAACAATTTTGTCGACTCTTATAACAATTAAAATTACCAGTGACTCGAGAATTAATGGTCACCTCAACTGTATACTAAAATTCGCAACGGAAGTATAAAATCTGTAAGAAAAATGCGCAGACCGCGTTACAAACTTGGAGCCCGTCAGTTTGTCATTGTATAGAATTATATGTATGTACACGTGAGTAATAAATATGTTTATCCTCAAGATTTCTTAAATACAATCTGGTTCAAAAGCCTATGACTAGCAATGCCTCTATGCAATAATTACGATGAAACGCACAATGCAGTTGGACTAACAGTAATACTTAGCAACATAACATGGACAAAGCTCCAGAACTTTCTTCCCCTTCAAACAAGCAACACCCTTTGATACACTGTACATACTTATCGAAACCGAAACATTCGATTGGTTTTTTTTTTCATGTTGGTTTTTCTTCGTTTTGTAAATTCCAAAGTACTTGCTAAACGTGATGAATGCTTGACGATTGATAGAAAATCGGTGAATGACGGATTTTGGGAAAGTGCGAAAAAACGTAACAGTTTTTTGGAGTTTTTTGGAAAAATTGAGATTTTTATAGTGTTTTTTTGATTATGGATACATTGATAAATTACATTTAAAATAAATGTTTGAATTGAATTTTTAACAAAATTAAAATTTCTCAATTTTAACCAAATTAAATTTTCTTAATTTTTCTTCAAAAAATATAAATTCGAATTTTACAACTTTTATGTATAAGAAATTCAAAAATTTTTGACTTAAGATATTTTTGAATGAACAAAAGTGTAAATTAAGAATTTTTTATTTCAATTCTCAAGTTTCCAGTAGAAGAATATTCTCAATTTTTATCTGATTTCTAATTAAAAACGAAAATTCTGGAAATATTTGAGTTCTGTTTTATGAAATTTTGTGAATCTTAGATTTACTGATGTTTAAATTTGTGTTCTAAATTCTGTATAAAGGGTAAATGGTGATAATTTTTTTTTTCGAAATACTGCAAAAAACTGTAATGCGTTTTTTCGCGGTTTCTGAAAGTCCGTCAAGGACCAAATGGAAAAAAAATCGCTTCTCTACCACGTCGTGTCCGAGATCCATTTTGAAATTTTTTTAGTGTGACAGGGATAAGGGCTAGGTTTGTATTGCGTTAACGCAGGATCTTGGGACCAAACCTTTGAGCTCTCCTCGAGCGCAAAGAAGCCATTTGTTGTCCACCTCGAGGATGACTTTCAATTTTTCTCCCTCGGCGAAGGTCAAGTGGCCTTCTTCGGAGGGTACTCGATGGCTCAAGGTCCGCACGAATCTGAGGGAACGAGATTTTTGTTATTTTATGGGCGAGAGTTATTTGAATGTGTGGTAATTATTTTCCGTATTGGTGTGGTGTCATAAGGAAATTGATACTTTATCCTTTGTCTGTATCACGATTACATAATTTTTACCCTCATACTAATGAAATAGATATTTTTCCCCTCTTGTGAAGGAAATGCGATTTGTTCGACGGTCAAGTTTGTAGAAACTAGCACTTTTCTTCAGTTGTGAAAAAAAATATATACTTTCTAAAATTATAGTTCTAGATATTAAAATTTTCGAATTTTATTTGAAAGTTCGAACTTCCATAATATTTGGAAAATTTTGGTACTTTGTACAGGATATTTTTTGAATTTTTAAAAATTCCAACTAGATAACAATTTTCGAATTTTTGAATTCTTCGAACATTTTTGAAAAATTGAAAATTTCGAAATACCAATACATATTGTCGAAACTTTACAAAAGTTGGAATTTCATAATCATTTAAAAAAATAATTCTTTATGCAAAAGTTCAAAATTGTTTCCATTTCTGAAAACCATTACGAATTCCCAAAATTACTAAATCCCATAACATAAAAATTTTTCAATATGTTTTGAAACTTTGAAATTCATTAAAGTTTTAAAACTTCAAAGAATTTGTCCAAATTCTTTGAAGTTTAAATTCCAGAATATGTAGAACTCCAAAATTCCCAATGTTCCCAAAATCTAAAATTTTCGAAGCTTTGAAGTTACGAGAGCGTTCTAAATTCTTTAAAATTCTTCGAAACGTGAAAATTTCAAAATATCCAGAATTTTTGAGACTTTTAAAACTTCATAATTTTACAAAACTTGAATAGTTTGGTACTTTCAAAATTGATAAAGCTTTAAAACTTTCAAATCATAAGACATCCTTTAAATTTACGACTTCTGAACTTCTGAATCAAAAAATTTAAAAATTGTGAAAATTCCAAAATCTCCAGAATAAAAATCTTACAATATTTCCAAATTTCAAACACTCAGGAACTTCACTGATCTATAAAACTTGAAAATTATTTCA
>JAPYZK010004409.1:0-10477 GCA_030522785.1 Platygaster equestris
CAAAATTACAAAACTGTGTATTGCTGCAATGTTTTTGTTGTTGTTTACAAAAGTGTCGGATACAGTCATAATCAATTTCGATGAAATTTCTTTCTCCCATTAGTCGCACAATATATTATTAAATTTCTGCAGTTCATTATGAACTTTAAACACTTCCGAGGCTCCAAAATCCAAAATTTTTTTCATACTTCTAGACTTTGAAACTTCAAAATTTTTGAACTTTGAAAATGTCTAAAACTTTGAACATTCCGAAAATACACGTTTATTTATTGTATTTTTATTACATTTTTTATCACAGTCCCCATATTTTCCTTTTCTTTCCATATTTCCCTCTTCCCTTGATTCTCGCATTTTTGTTTCATTTTCTCCTCCTTTTACTTTTTCTTTCCCTTCTAGTTTAGTCTGTTCATGAGTACACGCATGTTTACTTTGCTTTACAATGGACAGGTCACAGCGCTTTAACTGATAACGGAGAATTTTCGAGAAGTGATTTTCGTAACTCTCAGATCGAATTGGTCGAATTTTACTATTTACTAGTAGTTTTTCACTAATTGATGGAAAATCCAGGTGCTATGAAATAGTTGAAAATCGCCAATTTGAATAGTCTAAAAAGCTTACGTTTTGGAATTTTACTTCTTATGATTTGCAACTTTCCTTTCAAAGAAAATAAATAAATAAATAAATAAATAAAAATAGAAAACACCCCTACCTAGTAATTCTAGATTTTATATAAATTTTTATAAGGTCGGTTTTATCAAAGTTTTATAAAATTTTCATTTTTTATAAAAATTTTTTTTAATATTCCTAAAAATATGCAAAAATTAGTCCAACTTTTTTTGGATTTATTTTGCTAATGTATATACCATTTTTTATCAGTTCTTGTGGCTCTAGCTCAAATTTCGTTCCGAAATAAATTTTGAAAATTTTTTGGAGACAGCGGTATTTGGACTTGCGACCTTTGCATCAAAAATCCGATAGTAAACTTTCTTGTCCATAAAATCTATTTAAATTTGGATGCTTATTCTTAATTTGAGTTTAAGAATTTTCAAATCCTATAAAATCATACGTTTTTACGTTTTATAATTGCTAAAAAACGTTATGAACATGATTTTTTATTCCCTTGTGTAATAAAAACGTATCAAATATTACTATAAGAGAAATTCCTTATATCAGGAAAGTTTTTTTTTATAAAAATATGATACTTTCCATAAAAATCGCGAACTTTCTATAAATCTAAAGGTTTTTCACGGAAATTTTTATGAAAAAACAGATGAATTGTATGAAAATTTTGACAGATTTTATGAAAAATTTTTTTTATAAAGTTCTTATAAAACCACATTATAAAAATTGAAAATTTCATGTAACTTTTATAAAATAGTCTTTATAAAAAAAACGAATTTTTATATATAATTCACTGATTTTATGAAAATTTTGCCTGTTTTTATAAAAACTACAATCACTAGGGCTGACATATTTTTTCGAACCTTTCATGGAGGATCTTCTTATTCTTTTCATAGAAAAATTATTTTCTATTCATAACCCATTTATATATAATCTATCATATCCATTCACCGTTTAATAAATGGGATAAAAAAGGGCATTTATTTTTCTTCAAAAGACGAGTAATTCAAGTTTCATTTCGTTGGTTGGGGAAAGTAATGATATATTTCGTGGAGCTTTTCAAAGCTCGTGGAAAATCCCTGGGGATTGGACAGTCGAGGGTTCTCGTGATTTTCTTGCATTCTGGAGATCGTATTTCAAATTCATATGATTGTTCAGAATTTTAATAATTCTCTCGACATCCTGAAAATAGGACATCGGGTGGTGATTGCAGGAATTGTGTGATGTGTGTGATTAGTTTTTAAAGAGTGGATGATAATCAGAGAATTTTACTCGAAGTTTTGAGAACTTGAGTAAACTTTAGAGAGCTTTTGAAGGTAGTTTGAAAGTTTTGGTGAATTCATAGAAATTTTATAAAGAACCTTGAGATTTTTGAAGTGTACTGAAAGTAACGAAAGTTTGGATAAAGTTGTAGAAAAATCACGTTATTTTGGTTAAAACTGAAATTTTAATGAAAATTCTTGTTCAAATCTGGAAATATTTTTTATTCCTTGATTTGGTATAGTTTTTTCGATAGGAATTTTTTTTGGTCGATATTTCGAGAATTGATATTTGCTTGATATTTCGAAATTTAAAGCGTTTCATAACAATCACTTAAAACATACTCGTTTCATGAAAAATTGCTCACATTCTCCATCATTTCCGGAAAATTTTCCATTTTCAAAAAAACTTTTTTTCGTTGAATGATGGTAGCATCGAAATTTTGGCCTTGGTCCAAAAATGATTGTTGAGCTTCCAGAATTACTTGTCCTATTCGAAAATCTGTTTTCGACAGAAATTACGTCAATTTTGTTTTTTGATTTTCCTTCTGTTTCTTTTTTTGAAGAAACTGAAGTTACTTTTCGTGATTTTGTTGACGATTTTTCCGATTTTTCTGATTTTCGGCGATTTTTCATATCTTTGGCTTTTTCGGGAACTTCCGATTTTTTTGATTTTTGATTTTTCGGATTCTGAAGGAAAAAAGTTTGATTTTTACTGTATTTTCACTGATCGAATTTTACGTTGATGAATTTGATGCTGATAAAATACTCTGACATTGTTCGTTATTTTTTTTTCTTCTGGACCTTTCAAACAATCATTTCGTCTGAATCTATAATTTTCCGTTTCATCTTTTTCTAGACTTGATATGATTTGTCTGAGGTCCGAAATATAAGAATTTTTTAATGTTGGAGCTGCTCCGGGCTCACTAGAGCTTTTATCGTCGCGTGCAACTTTTTTCAGTAAATTATTCTCGGTTTTCTTCGGGCATAAATCTGTCAAAGCTCCACTTTTTTCCCGCGATTCATCACAATTGTCCAACTTTTCTTCTGAGATAGTCTGCACATTTTCGGGAAAATTTCCTTCCGTTTTCTCGGTCATTATAGAAGTGAATTCTGTTGGAGTTAAAGTGAAGGGTGGAAAAATGGTTTTTCACGATTTTCTGATTTTTGTACACGGAATTTTTAATTACGTATGATTTTTATCATCGTTAAAAATCCCCCCCCCTCCCTCCCTCCTAACAAAAAAAAGTACCTGAATGATCTGCGAATTTCACGTCTTTTTTTATTCGTTTTCTCCGTAAGCTTTTCTTCATGAATTCGTACTTAATTTGTAAAGAGTTGTATCTTCTTCTCCAATTGATAATTTTATTACTTTTCGAAGGTTTTTCACGACAGTAATACGGATTTTCATTTTCTTGATTTTCCGTCAATTTGATAAACTCATTCATTTCCTCGATTCCCGAATTTTCCGGGTAACTCGGAAAATAGTACGCATTGAAGCTGGAGGAAGTTAGTTCGAAATTCAATTATTTGTTTAATTAAAATTGGGACGCCAATTTCAGGAATGAATTCGTGTTACTTGTAGATTAGTTGGTTATTTGGATTGTTTTCGAAAAAATATTCCTGTAGCTGTTTGGTGAGAATGTCTAATTTTCTATTATGATTTTCGACCATTTTTTCTATTTCTTTATAATCGTCAGATGAACTGTTGAAAGAATCTTGCTCCATCTGCAAAAATTTTCAACTGTTGATTGAGGATTGTTTCCGTAATTTGTCGAACATTCAATGACGAAATTGAGTAAAAACGCAGTTGATTTTAAATTGTACTTCGATATTCATCGATGTTTTGGAGGAAATTTCATTTTTCATTAGTTTTATTCATGAAAATTTCGTTAATGTAGTTGAACAACAAGTGTGGAAATTTAATGACTTTCTGTGTATACAGAAGAAAGAAGGAATCAGATTACTGATGATTTGCAATGATTTTTGCCATTTCTATAAATATAACGTATTACACTTTCTTTTATACTAAAAAAAATAATTTCGAAAATTATCAAAAATCCCAAAAGTGCGAGTTTGAAATTTTACTACTCTTAATTCATCTATCCAATTCAATTTTCCGGAAAATAGATCAAAATTTCAATCGTATCGTAAATTCATTTCAAAAACCATAAGCTTAACAATTTCCAGTCAATGAATTTTTGAGACACGTAATTATAATTCAACTTACAATAAAAAATCCCCATTACATTTACTCCCTCCCACTTAAAAGTTTCTTTCTCGTATCTAGTAACTCTTAAAACTGTGAACCACCAAAAAAATCGTAAATCTGTAAAATACAGCACCGTAAAGGGAATTTATATCATTTTCTTTCGCTCTCATTCCATTACATTTCGCGTGCGAGTGAATTTAAAAGTGTTTGCGCGATATTTCCACGAATGAAAAGATTAAATTGAGCGTAAGTAACTCAATTTATTCCGACATTGAGCTCGCACCGCGTTCACACCCTTTTTTTCCGCAAAACACTCAGTTATGAGCATAATTATCACGATGCTTTTTCCGAGAAAAAATATTCAGTGAAATTCATGAAACATTTAATAAACGGAATTACGTACCTTTTTTTTTGTGACTTTTCGTTTTTTGTCAATTACTGTATACCTGTATTTTGACCCAGTGAACATTAATAATAACAGTACAAGAAATAAATGTTTGATGTAGAAAAACGGGATGTCAGTTCAATAAACAAAGAACTCCTGACAGAATTTAAAAAATAAATGTCAATCATAATCGACAATCAGAATGAACTGTATTATTTTATTGCATTAAACGACTTACTGTATAATTTTTTTTTGTATTTTCTTTTAAATATTCAAAATCGGAAAATTCACAAAAAATTTAGTCAACACTTCTCCAAACTGAGTGAATTTGGCAACAAGCAAATGTTTACGCCAAAACGTAACCAAATTCACTCAATCGTGGACTCAAAATTTAATGTGCAATGGAGAATTACAATTTCAAATTGATCGACGATAAAGACCGGCGGAAAGAGGTGATGAAATTTTTGCGGCCCAACACGAAATCGCGTTATCTTCCGGGAGAGGTAATTTATCGGAAAAGTAAATCGAGTTTTTTTCGGGAAAATCGAGTTTTCAGGTCAGTCCGATGGTCGCGAAATTGGACCTTGCGAAATTTTTGAGGCACCGTGCGAATTTGATTCTCGCCGAACCGAAAATCGACAATAAAGCGCCGAGATTCCGAATTTCCCTCCGATACGATTCGGATAGTTTGAATGCCGATGCTGCGAGAATCAGGCGAATTGATAAGGATAACGTGGAATTGTTGAAGAGTTTGAATCTCATTTCGCGAACTCGTGTAAGTTCTCAGGATTCGCGATAATTTTTTATATTTTTCACGTGGTTTTTTCGGAATATTGAAAACTATTGATGATTGTCCAGTAGTGAATGAAAATTACTGAAAATACTCTGAGAATCAGTAATTTTGGGCGAAAAAATGCCAAGTCAAGGACGTAGCCAGGAATTTTTTTTGGGGGGGGGGGGGGGCTAAAGTAATTTTTACTTGAAATTAATTCAACAAATTCGGAAAGTAGAGTTTTATTTGAGAATTATGGAAATTTCGTAAATTCTCAGAATTTTCAAAACTTTTTTGAATCTCTGAAATTTCTGAAATTTTTGGAATTATTAAAATTGTCAGAATTCTGTAGACTTTTGGAGTTATCGGAATACTTAAAACTTTGGAAATTGGCGGAATTGTTGGAAATCTTGAAATTTTCAAAATGTTGAGAATTATGAAGTTTCTCGAAGTTCCAGAAATTCGTATAATTTTCGAAATTTGAATAATTATGAAAGTATAGTGAATTTTCAGCATTTTCGAAACTTTGAAATTTCTAAAATTTTCAAAATTTCCGGAATTCTAATAATTTTGAAAATTCCGAAAGGTTCACCAATTTTCAAAATCCTCTGAACTTTGAAATTCATTGAAAGAGTCGAAAATCTTGAAATATGTTGAAAATTTTCGAACTTAACAAAAGTTTCTCGATATTTTAGAAATTCGTGAAATTTTTGATATTTCAAGACTTATGAAAACTGTCCTAATTCTCAAGATTTTCGAAACATTTTTCAATCTCTGAAATTTCGCAAATTTTTGGACTCCTGAAAATTGTCAAAATATCAAAAACTTTCGAAATTCTCTAAATTATGAAAAACCTTGAAATGTTCCAAATTATCAAGTTCCTCGAAATGTAAAGAATTCGTAAAATTTTCGTATATAATTTCACGAACGATAAAAATACTGTACATTTTCAGAATTTTTAAAACTTATATAAATTTATGAAAATTTTGAAATTTTCTCGATATTTTGAAAATTCCAATAACTTCCAAAATCCTTAAAATACTTCAAACTTTTAAAATTCTTACATTTGTTAAAAATCTCAAAATCTTAAAAATATTCTAAATTATTGAATTCCTCTAAATATTAAAAATTCGTAAAATTTTCTTAGTTCTAAGAGTCATGAAAATATTGTGAATTTTTAGAATTTCCAAAACTTTTTTACAACTTCGAAATTTTCAAAATTTTGAAAATTTTTGAAATTTCAACAATTATGAAAACTGTTCTAATTCTCAAGATTTTCGAAACATTTTTCAATTTCTGAAATTTCTTAAATTTTCGGAATTTTGAAAATTGTCAAAATACTCAAAACTTCCGAAATTCTCTAAGTTATGAAAAATCGTGAAATGTTCCAAATTATCAACTTCCTCGAAATGTGAAGAATTGGTAAAATTCTCTTACATGATTCCAAGAATTATGAAAATACTGTAAATTTTCAGAATTTTTGAAACTTTAACAAATTTATGAAAATTTTGAAATTTTCCTGAAATTTCCAAAATTCCAATAACTTCCAAAATCCTTAAAGTACTTCAAACATTTAAAATTCTTACATTTGTTAAAAATCTCAAAATCTTAAAAATATTCCAAATTATTGAATTCCTCTAAATGTTAAGAATTCGTGAAATTTTCTCAATTCCAAGAATTATGAACAAATTGTGAATTTTCAGAATTTCCAACACATTCTTCCAACTTCGAAATTTCAAAAATTTCAGAAATGTCAGAAATTTTGAAACTTTCAAAAACTTGTGAAATTCTCAAAATTCTCCAAACTGAAAATTCCCAAAATTGTCAAAAATCTTGAAATGCTGAAAATGTTCAAAATTATCAAGTTTCTCGAAAACTTTGACATTTGTGAAAATCAGTACTTTTTCACAATTTTCTTCAGAATATACTTTTTTGCAATGTGTTAGATTTTTCAAATTTTCCAAAACTTCGAAAGTGAAATAAAGAAAGTTTCATATTCTTATTACCTCTAACCATCAGTTAATTTTTATTAGTAAAGATTCAGAGTCTCTGCATCCATGAAATCATAATCTCCGAAGTTTCTGAGCCCAGAATCCTAATCAGGATTAGAAACTGCCCCCGAAAATGTCATGAATCGCGAATGAGTGATGCTCTGAAGAGACAGCGAATGTTCGGGCGAAACATCGAGGCGCGCGAGAAATTTATGTCTCGTGCATATACGGAATATCGATTTCTCGAAGTATGGAAATGAGGCTCCGGCCAAACAGTGCATCATCATTTTCCAGATTTCAACGCGAAATCACGAAATCTCGATGCGACAAGTTTATTAGCGCGCCTGGAAATAATTTGCATACGAAACCCATTTCGATCGCATTATTTTCGTTGTTCCCGTGAACTAAAACAATGATTATATCATAAATTCTGATAAATAACAAACAAATACGGGAAAATTTCATTGAAATGGGATGTAATGACTTTTAGGGAAAAGTCGATTGTTGGAACGATGCAAAACCAAAATCTAGAAATTTGATGGAAATCGAGGAGCAGAAATTTCTGACTTCGAGGGTGTTGAAAGAGAACGAAAAAATTCTGGATTTGATTCAGAGTGCGAAATCTCGTTACTCGAAAAAAGAAATTTTAAAAGACTGGAAGGAAATGGAGAAAAAAATCGCGTCACAGGCGAAGTAATAATGCAGTTTTGACGGAATTATTCGAACGGGAAAATTTTTACGGATAAGTGTGGAGTCGGAGCTTGCAAATTTAATCATAACTTGGCTCTGACCTCGACTGTGCTAAATGTGTTCGCTGTTCAGATGATGAAATGCAGACATTTTGAGGTTGACAAATTGAATTTTTTAGATAATGCAACTATAAAAAATGAACAACTCAGCATAGAAAAGAAAAAATGTGTTTTTTTTTTGCATTTTTAGTCAACAATCCAACTTGACTTGATCGAAAATATCGAAATCTATGTAAATTTTAATGTATTCAGTCAACTTTACAATATTTTTCATATTTTTAATGATTTGTTGAATTGTGTTGGAAAATCCGTGGGATTTTCGTACGTTGACAATCGTGCGAAAAATTTACGGAAAATTCGCAATGTTCCTAAATAATTTCGACAATCATATAAAATTTGACGAATATTTCAAAAATTGTAAAAAATTTCGGATGTAAGATCTCAAAAATCATAATAATCATTTTTAATGATTCATACAAGTTTGAACATAATTTTCGAATACTCAAAATTTAATGAACTAACGAAAACGTCAAACAATTTTATTGTGACCTTTTTCCAACTTTTATGATCCATGATGAAGTTTTCTGAACTTTCTCACAGATTTTCTACTACGAATAACTGCTTATACGATCACACATTCGAAAATAATCTTATCTGTACCAAATTTTTTAGAAAATCACATGATTATTTCGATTTTCTCTCCAAGATATTCTTCCTGGAAGAAAAGATTCGAAAGGGAAGCAATTACATCTTTGGTGGATGTAATATCGCCTGCTAAAACTTTGCGAACGAAATGTTTTTTCGACATCGCTTTATTAGAGGAAAAACAGAACTTAGGAAGGCTCGTTTTCGAACTATACACGGATTATGTACCGAAAACTTGCGCGAACTTTCAAGCCCTTTGCCAAGGCAGAAACGGATTATCGTACAAGTAAAGCAATTATACGCCCAATTTGAACTTTACTCTAGATTCTTTCGGAAGAAATCGTAAAACTTGATAATGCCTTCCAAATATCGAATCCAATTTATTACTAAAATTACTGATAAAAATTGGGTAAAAATTTTCCAAAAATCATGAATTCCACGAAGTATAAAAATTTCTCATGCCTTTTTCCGTCTTTTAAACACTTTTTTAGTATTTTGAAATCCGGAAATGCGAAAAAATTAGCCGAATCAAATTTGTCAAAAAACTTAAAAACACTTTTGACCGATTTTCCGGAGAAATTTATAGATTTTTTAAGAATTTACCAAGATACTTGAGAATTTGACTCAAACTAAAAGCATTTTATGATTATAATTCCTTTGAATAATTCCGATACATGTTGTTACAAATACCAATGGGTATTTCATACTTTATACATGGATTACTTACAATTTCTATTGATTTTTATCCATTCCCATGAATTTCCATCGATTTTTATAAATTTTCATCAATTTCCACTAATTTCTAGCAACACCTATAGATCGCTAAGAATTCTCATCAACTGCTATTGATTTCCATTTCTTTGCATCAATTAATTTCTACTATCAGTTCACGATTCCTATGGATTCTTACCAATAATCATTTATTTTGATGTATTTCCATCAATTTCCATCAGTTCCCATCGAATTTTTTCGATTCCCATTAATTTTAATCAATTCCAATCGATTCCCATCAATTTTCAAGAATTTCTATAAATTCCCATCTATCATGTACTACTAATGTCCATCGTTTCCTATGAATTCAAATGAATTCCCGTCAATCACTATTGATTTCCATTTATTCTCGTCGATTCCTATCAGTTCCCATAAATTTTCGTCGATTCCCATAAATTCCTATCAACGACTATCGATTTGACCATCAATTCCCATTATTTTTTATTAATTTCCATTTATTTTTATGAACTCCTATCAATTTCCATGAATTCTCATTAATTATAATATACTATTTTTTCCTTTTATTCCTATCAATTTTTATCGATTTCTACCAATTCCCATTGATTTCCATGAATTCCTGTGAATTCTAATCAATTTCAATTTCTGTGAATTCGTTATAAATTCTTATTGATTTACGTTCACTCCTATTAATTTTCGTTGATTCTGATCAATTCCTAATCAATTCCCATTAATTTCAATCGATGTCTATGAATTCCCATCAATTACTGTTGATTTCCATTTATTCTCCTAGATTATTTTATTGCCATCGATTCTCACCGATTTCCATGAATCCCCATGAATATTCATATCAATTTCTATTGATTTCCATTCATTTCTATCAATTTCCATCAACTCCCGTCGATCCTTATTAATCACAATCGATTTTAATTCATTTTCATACATTTTCATGGATTCCTATGAATTCCCGTCAATTATTACTATTGATTTACATTCTTTCTCATAATTTCTCAGTCAATTCCCATCAATTTCTATCAATTTATAACAATTCCCATCAATTTCCATCAATTTCTATGAATTTGTATGAATTTCCATCAATCACTATATCGATTTT
>JAPYZK010004410.1:0-10472 GCA_030522785.1 Platygaster equestris
AAAACTCCAAAAAATGTTGCGATTTTGGAACCTCACAACTTTTCGAAGTTCGCCAAAACTTGAAAATTTTTCGAAATTCTCCAAACTTTAAAACTCTGAAAATCCCTAGAACTCCAAAAATCTCAAAATCTACGAAATATCGATACATCGTGAATTTTAAAACATCGCAGTTATAAAAATTCAAAATTCTTTCAACTTGTTAAAAATTTGAAAATTTAAGTTTTTCTGAACTTTGCCTATACAGTTCAAAAACTCAAAACTTGGAAATTTCAGTGAAGACTGAAAAACCAGAAATTCTACAACTAATATATAATATCGATAATTATCGACAACATTTCTTAATGACAATTCTATTCCTAGTGACCTGGGATTTTCCGTTCGTTTTGGAGGGGAGGAGTATTTCTTCTTGTTCTTCTTCTTCTTCTGTTTCTGTCTCTTCATTTTCTTCTTCGACTTCTTTTTCTTCGTCTTGTTCTCGTTCTTCTATGTTTATTTCCTCTTCATTTTCGTCTGTTTCTTCTGGGTCTTCCGCGATTACTAGTACATCATCGTCGTCGTCGTCGTCATCGTCGCTGGATTCGATTGTTGTCGTGGCTTCAGGGTTTTGGAGGACCTTGACTGAGATTTGGGGTTGTTCTGGGCTAAAAGCATTGCTGCTGACTCCATTGGTTTTGTTGGTTAGAAGAATGTTGGGGGTTGGTGGGCTGGTTGTGGTTTTTGGGGGTACGGTATTGGCTAGGATGTTCGGTTGCTGCATTAGGCGTTTTACTGCGCCGGTTTGTAGGATCTAGAAAGTATGGGAATGAGAATTAGAATGAATTGTAATGGATTTTAAGAAGTATTACTGTTACACACGGAAAATTATGGAAATGATTGATAGGTTTGATAGTGAAATTCTATTAATTTTTGAGATTGTTCAGAATGTGACAAGAAAAATATATATTTTGAATAAAGGGGTTTTTAAGAAGTCAAAAATAAGGGATTTTGTTGGGACTTCATTATGAAGACTGAAAATTTAGATTATTATAATTAGAATTAAATCTGAAAGTATTCGGACCCAAGAAATATTATATTGATTAACCAGTTTTTATTTGCCGACTAAAAGGAATGAGAATGAAATAAAAAATGTTTTGAGTCTGGGAAAAATGTTTTGAAAATACTTTTCATCGATTTTTTATAAGATTTCTTGTTTTTTTCAAAAAACCTATCTCAAAAACGTCTGTATTTTGAAAAATCTCAAGTTGTTCCAATGTATGATTAGTTCCAAATTTTTTGAATTTTGCAAATATATATATATATTTTTCAAAATAATCAGGTTTTTGAGATGCTAAAATTTTTTATATTTAAAACAAAACATCTTGGAAAATTTATGACATTTTAAAATATTTTTACACTTTTTATTACTCTCAGAATCCCTACAATTTTTCTAATTAACGGAAAATTCTCGAACATTTGATATTTCGTAGATTTTCTACGCACTTAAAATTTTTTAAATAATTAAAAACTTTCGAAGTTAACGAACTATCAAAATTCCCAAAATTAAAAATTTAAAAAATTTTCAAAATTACAAATTTTAAAATTTTCGAAAATACACACTTTCAAAATTAGAAATTCAAAAAATTTTCGAATGTACACATTTATAGAATTTGCGAAATAAACGAATTTTCGAAATTTTCAGGATTAAGAAATTCTTAAAATTTTTCAAATTTACTATATTTAAAAATTTTCGAACTTAACGAATTTTTACAATTTTTTAAATTGACCAATTTCCGAAATTTTTCATATTTTTGGAAAAATCTAAAAAAATTTTGGCATTTTAGAATTTTTATTATTTCACACTCTGCATTACTCTTACAATCATCACATTTTTTTAAATGACCAACAATTCTCTGATTATCCAAGCTCCTCAAAATTTTTTAGTTTTTCAAATGATTAAAAATACTCGATTTTTTCGTGATTTTCGATTTTTTCTTCATCTTTTATTTACATTTTCAGTTCTCTAGTTTTTTTTATTGGTTATTTTAATTTACTAAAGGTATTTTTATCATATCTCCAGTTTTAAGAATTCAATTAACTCCAAAATTGAAGAAAAAATGAAAAATTGTCAATATCAACCGTCAAAAAATAGTTCTCAACAAATTCAAAAATGAGAAACATGCATGCAAAATTACAAAACTCTGCCATTTTATTTTGGAAATAGAAAATTTCGAAAACCAAGGAAACACCAAAATCAAATAACAGTATATGAAATCAAGTTTTCCAATTCAACAAATTTGGATGACAAAATGCCCGGATCAAAAAATTTCATTGTTCATAACATTGAATTTATAATTCAAAAATTTGAAAAAACCAAGACAAAATTTCCTAATTCTTAACAAACAGCAAAAAATCATTATCATAATGAGAAATTACAAAAAAAGTTCACAAATTTACAATAAAAATAAAAAAATATGAATACAAATATACATGAAATAAAAAATTACAAAATACATAAAATGTCAACTAATGTCAAACTAATTGTCAAATAAACAAAAAAAAAATCTTTATCATGAAAAATTTCAAAATTAATTCACAATTTTACAATACAAATGTGCATGTAAATATTCATGAGATAAAAAATTACAAAATACATGAAATGTTAAGCAATGTCAAACTAACTGTCAAATTTCTAAATAACAAAATATTTTTCCATAATTTTCAAAAATTACCAGCCACACTGAAAAACTTACTGTAGGTATAGTAGTAGTTCTTTCCCCAGTCTTGAATACATTTTTGTTGATGGGTACCAACTTTGGTACAGGAACAAAAGCCATTTTCGATGATAAACACCATTAATTGCAAAACCTGCAAAAACAACATTCTCGTAAACTTCTCAACAAAACCGAGTACATCGAACTCCAAAATATCACAAACGATCGTAAAATTCGAAATTTTTCGAGTCAGTCACTATACAAACACTTTTTCTTCACTTAAAAAAAAACGGATTTTCATCACTATCAACAGTTCTTAACCTCCAAACCAAGTAATCAACAATGAAACTATGTAAAATAATCACCCCCAAAAATGCAATCTCAGAGTTCAAAAAACTACTCGAATTCCTCCTGACCGTTATGCCTCAAACTGTATCAATCAAAAACTTTCAAAACAATACAATATCCCTGGTCCAAAACATGAGACCAAAATATCTCAATCCCAAACTGGCACTCACCTAAATTTGGGTTGAACGTTCTGCGTGCCCGCAAAACTCAAGCGTCGTTGTTTTTTCGAAAACTCGTCACGAATTTGGTTTTTCCTCCGAGATAACTGAACCGGAATACCCGTGACATTGGAAACGTCAAAATCACTTGTGACAATTTCGGCCGAGTTCCAAGCACTAGGACGATGGATTTTCTAGCAAACGTTACGTATTTGCAAAATCCGTCGAGTCCATTTCGAGTCGGGACAACAACCGGTTGTCAAAAAGAATGCGCTCTCTTTCCAGAAGGCGCGATTTTGGAGCAACGACACGAGAGATATCTAAATTTTCACGATTAACGGCAAACAACGCCGATGGCAATTGCAAATACGGCGTAAATTGTAGGCGTTTTTCGGAAATTATTACATGGTACATTATATACTTGGAACTGTTCTATGTAATTTACATCACGCACATCAACCCCCACCCGAGTGCGACAGTCCAATCGGAATACGCGATGAGTTTCGTTTGCGCTTGCGTGGAGAGTTCTTTGCCCCCGAGCGGTTGACAGTCACTGATCAGTGCGTCCAACTGAGAAAAAACACAAATTCGAAGGAAGTTACCTGCTTTGTTGTCAGTAAGGTAGATTAACACGTTGAACAATAGTTGTTCTCGGTGATGTTAGGGGATTCCCGGAAATTCCGATTCCTGCGAATAGGTGAATGGTCAGGGTTCCCAGTATTGGCTAAATTTAGCCAAATTGGCTAATTAAGGCCGGCATCGGCTGGTAATTTTTGCGATTGGCTGGATGGCTAAATTTTTGGCTAGTTGAGCACAAAAAATTGGCTGATTTGGCTTGTTATGAATTTTAGTTCGTTTTCCCACTTCCATCTATCATCCATCATCTCTTTTGCTTTTTTCAGCTCCTTTGGGGTCTCTAAAGACGACAAAAATTTTTCGATAATATGCATATATAGTATATATAGATATATAGTTTAGTGCTTTACTCTGTATAGAATAGAGGCAAGCAATTGATTAACTGAGAATTTATTGACCGATTATCAGCGTTCATTGTATATAGTTGGACAGAATCTTTTTGGTCAGAATAATGGGTATAGTGTATACACTATACCCATTATTCTGACCGAAAAGATCCTGTATAACTAGGAGTATCCATTTTTGTAAATATATATATATATATATTACCACATGTGTGTGTTTTTCGCATCTTTTAATACCTGCGGAGCGGTCCTAAAGCTCCGTTTTTTAAGCGATACTAGCGCTGCGGGACAGAAAACCTACTTTTAAGCCCTAGGGCAAAAAACCATACTTTTTTGCGCACCCCTCGCGGAGAGTCGGTTACCGCACGGCTAAGATAACGATAGATAGAACGGCGAGATAACGATAGTCAAGGATAGCCGCGCAATAGCAGCATGATAGCCGCCATTTGAAAACGTTGGGAAATCATAAATTCTACGAAATTCTATACGGAAATGTAGAAATTCGTTAGTAGAAGCATGAATTAGTCGATAAAAATGGGCAGCATGCGTGAATAAACTCCAATACTCGAGTTTTTCATAAAAGTTATAATTCTCGACATTTCAGAGTTTTCGAAGGTGTAAAAAATTTTGAACATTCTCATTTTGTTTTTTTTTGAATTCAAAAATTCTGAAAATCACAAAATGCCAGTGAATGTAAGCTTCCAAAATTTCCTGTAAATTTTTTCAACTTCAAGGATTTTTTAAATCCAAACATTCCGAGAGATTTTGGAATTTCAAGAGATTTTCAATTTTCCGAAATTCCAAAATTGAAAATTTCCGAAATTTTTGGAATTTTCGAAGTTGGCGGAAATTCCGAAAATTTTTAATGTTTCAAAAATTCAAAAATTATTATCTAAAATACAAAATGTTCGAATTTTTTTTGATTGTTCAAAATTTTTAACATTCCAAAAATTAAAATATTCTAGAATTTCATAATTCCCACAATTTCGGAATATTCAACAGGATTTAAAAATCCCAGATCTTTTCAATGCTCTCAAAATTTAAAAATTTTCAGAACTTTTAAAATTGTGTAACTTTTCAGATTTTCCAAAATTTCAAAACTTGGTCATAATTTTTAAAATTTGCATGATTTCCGAAAATTTTAGAGTTTTTAAAGTTGTAGACAATTTTCAACATTCTTGATTCTATTCGAAATCCAAAAATTCTTAGAAATTCTAAAATTTCAGTGAATTCTTTACTCTCCAAATTTTCAGAAAATTTTTCCAATTTTGAGGATTTCCTGAATCCAAAAATTCCGAGAAATTTGGGAATTCGATAACTTTTTGGATTTTCCGAAATTCCTAACCTGAAAATTTCAAAAATTGTTATAACTTGCGAAATTTTTGGAATTTTCGAAGTTGTCGAAAATACCTGAAATTTTCAATAATTTTGAAATTCCAAAATTTTCTGAAATATAAAATATCCGAATTTATTTGGATTTCCCAAAATTTTCAACATTTTGTCGGAATTATGATTTCCCAACGTTTTTGAAAGGCGGCTATCATGCTGCTATTATGTGGCTATCACTGGCTATCGTCATCTCGATAGCCGCGCGCATTTAGGTATACAAGCTCGAAAGGAATTTGGGAATTTGGGGAAATCTCGATGTTCGAAGTTGCTCCGATCCCGGATTCGTTATAGCCGTTTTGAAGGGTTTACCGAGTATAGCCAAAGCGTGTAGTATTAGCTTTCTGGTATCAATGGTTTGTCTGAAAATCCACGATGAATCATCGGTGATCATCGGTGACCAAATATCGTAGAAAGCTAATATTTGGCAAAATTACTAATTTTACTCAACTTCAACGGAAAATACATCCGAAACGGGGTATTTCAAATTTTTTCGTCCACGCGAAAATCGGAAGACCGAAATAGCTCCAACTTCCAGAGTTTCCTGTTTTTGACATGAAGTTAATTTTTTATCTGCTATTTGGGTTTGAAATTCTAGCCAGCAGACTAATTCGCGAATAATTCCCGAAAATAGAATAAAATTATCAAGCTGGAAGTAAAAAGTATGTTCATCTTTATTCCACATTTAGACTTACAAAATGTACTCTTGGCAGCTTCAAATATGCTCGAAATGCAAATTTCACGTAACAACTTTTAGTCGTAATTTACATAGCACAGCTATCCTTACAATGTACGTACATTTTACACAATAATTACTATCAAAAAAATTTTTGATTTTCTTTGTTTGCACGAATTTCCGCGCGCACTTTGTATTGGATTTTGATTCAGATCTGTGATATTGTATACAAAAATGTTTTCATTTTAGAATGATAATTAAAAATACAAACGTTCAATAATTAACGTCATTTGAACGAAATTCAGTAGTAAAAAGACTTCATGCGTAGGAACTATACACAATAAAAAATTAGTACATGGTAAGCAGAAATTTTATTAACCAAATGCGCGAAATTATTGGTTATTTCTCGATATTTTAGAATGTATCAACTTCTATATTTACGAACGCATCGTTACAATCATTATAAACTTATATAATATTATATAATAGATATATAAAATATTACGTTCTACCGGCTTTCACAATATTCAATAACGCATTATTTACAAGAAATGTCGTCAGTCAAATAATAAATATTCTTCAAATTTTCGTAGTGCAGGGGTAGGAAATTTATCAATCTTCCGAAAGTTCTGAAAATTCCAAAATTTGTTCGAAAAAAGAAAAAATCACGAATTTGTAAAAAATTACTGGAAATTTCCCCAATTGTCGAAAAATTCGTATATGTCAGAAATTTTGACGAGTTCACAATAAGTTCAATGTTTCAAAAAAGTGTTTTTCATTTAGTTCGTATTTTCAAAGCTTTCATTATCCTCCGAAAATATATTTTCGAATTCTTCTACTTTATTCAGCGGGAAAAAGTTGAAATATCGATATCATCGACGTTTTTCCATGATTTTTTTACGATTTCCTATCCCTACTCCGCGTCAAGTTTTCTGTGACGAAAAAATGTCCTAAAATAAATCGCTGCCGTGCTTATGCGTTCGACCATTTTTCGCTGCAATTACTATAGCATATTTTTTATAATAGTTTTTTTCGTCTCTTTACAAAAAAATACCTTCTGTACAGTCAGCTTTTCGAAAAAGCCACCAAATAGTTTTTTTTCTGCTTCAGAAAAATGTACGGTATTTCTAGAGCTCTTTAGCGAGTGCTGTTTTCGGTCCAGTAAATTAAGGCGAAAAAAGCATTTTTCCGGAACTTGGGATTTATCGAGACTTTTATTTATCGGTAGAACTTTTCCTGGTGGATTTTTTTTTTATTATTCCCCATTTTCCAAATTTTTATTTTACATTTATTTCAATAATAATTATCTTTAAACTCTTACTGAGCAAAAATAAACTCTCAAACGAAAACTAACAAATTTAAGAAAAAAACATTTTTTTTATAACAATACGTATCAATGTATCAAAAATAATTGTTATTTAATTCGGAAACTGGGAGACTGAAAAATGTGGGCACTGAAATTTAAAAATCTCGAACCGAAAATTTCAGTAATCTAAAAGATTGAACAATTCGGTAATACGAATTAGAAATTCACAACAGTCAAGGATTTTGTTATCTTAGCAAATTTCACTTTTAACATTCCATAATTTGATTGTGGAATGTTTTTAACGCCAAATTTCATGATATAAAATCAAAAATTTTTTTAATCGAATTCGAAAATTAGGAAATAGGGAAAAACGTAATCATTCCAAACTTAAATTTGATAACCAGAAAATTCAGGAACTGAAATTTGAAAGTCGGAAAACTCGGAAACACGGATTTTTCGAAAACTCAAGTACAAAAATCTTGATATTTAAGAGCGTTTAGTCATTGAAGTTTTTGTCATTTTGAAGTCATTATGAAGTTTTACGAATTCTAAACTTTGAAAATTCAAAACTTCTGCAATTTTCTGGAGATAGTATGAAATGTCTTTACTTGCTTCAAAGTTTGTGAACCATTCCAAGTGATTATAATAATTCAAATCGTCGAAATTTAATATTTTCAAATGTTCTGAACAGACATGTTTACGTAATTTTTTTGTAAACATTGTGTAAATGAAATACACACACAGTTTATGTAAATTCTCCGGCAGGATAAAAAAATAGCTGAAAACCGACAACTGGTTTTTCACGATCTTAGAAACGCCTGAATTTCGGAAAACTGAGCTAAAAGAAATCAAAGCTAAAAATTAAATTGCTTCTATCAATAACTCTAAGTATGAAAAATGTTGGAAATTCAGAGCATTTGTTAATTTCGAAAATTAAAAAAATTCCAAATACTTAGAATTACTCAGAAATTGTAATTACTTGATATTTTTCAAGATAAATACGTTTCTGAGATCCGTTTTTGCAAGAAACTGCGAAAACCCTTAAAAAACCAATCATCGGTTTTTTAGAATTCTTTCCATCCCGCCAGGGACCGTTTTCACAATATTCACACCATGTACAACCCATCTCCATAAACTTCACGCCAAATTCACCCCAAAATTACGTAAACATGTCTACACTCGAAACGATCTTAAATTCATTCACAACCCACTCGAAAAATCCCAAGCTCAACCCGAAAATGCTCACAACATCACCAGACCGAATACAAAAAATAAACGCAACAATCCTCGAAACCCACACAAATTTCCCCCCAAACACTCCACCTTTAGAGAACGAAGACCTATATTCGACATACATAAGATCAATAAACGACCTATATCTAACTTATATAGGTGACCTATAATTGACCAATAATCGCCATATAAAACACATATATATGGCCTAAAGATGACCTATTTATGACCTATAAACGAGATATATAAGACTCCAAACGACCTACATGTAACGCTCCCACCTATATGTGCGTGCATTGGTTTGAATAGGTTATATATAAACGCAATATAGGCCAGATGGAGGTGAGATATATGTGGCTTACTTGTAAAAAATTCAGACGTAACATATACGGCATATATATGTTGTTTATAGGTCACAAATACGTCATAAATATGCCGATATATCTCAATTATATGGCGTTTATAGGTGCTACGTATGTCATATAGGTCGTTCATAGGTTTTATATAGGTCAAATATAGGTCGTCGTTCTCTAAGAGCAAAAACCCCCCTCCCCCCCTAACATACATATATCACAGTGCAACTTGTTTCCCATTACATCAAAAGACTAGAAACCCCCTTATCCCAGCGCCCCCCGCCCCTTCGCCCTCATTTCTTCCCCCCCGTTCCACTCCCCTTCCTCGCCAAATTGTTCTGCTCGAACTTCTGCTGCAGGGACGCAAAATTCGACCTGCTCTTCAACCCCGTATCAACTTTCGCGGAAACAGCGTTCGATTTCTTCTTCTCCGCGAAAATCCCCGTCTTGTTCCCAACCCCATTAGGCTTGGGAGAAACCGCGGGCGTCTTCCCAACCTTCCCCCTGGCCTTGGAACCGCCGCCCAAAACGTCCGGAGACTTACTACCGTTCGGATTCGAACAACTAGAAACAACATCCGGACTATTAACCTTTTCCTTGGTCCCTTCGTCCTCGACGTGCAAAGAATCCTCATTGGAATAAACGTTTCCCGGGGTGTTCTCGTACAAGATCTCGTCCCTTTTCTTCCTCTTCTTCAGCGTCGACGCCGAATAAATCGACTCCAAATTCCTGTTTGAAATCTCACTCACGATTTCCGAAAGGAGTCCCAAATTCGAGTCCTTGACGTCCAGCTTCTTCGGGACCTTGTACTCGTTGTCCGCCTGTTTCTTGCCAGCGTCCGCTTCCTCGATGACGGCGTAAATGTTGTCCTCCGGGACTTTCTTCAAATTACAACAATCGTCGTACGTCTCCTGGAGCTTGGGGGGCCCGGGCGGGGGGCAGGTGGGCCTGGCGTTGGCGGGGATGCTGGAAGGCCTCTTGGCGGGATTGGGCTGCCGCATGGAGCCGAAGGTCTGGATGTTGGGCCTGTTGGTGGGGATGTTGGATATTAATAAAAAATTGTATTTATACTATTTATCAATAATTTTTGTTCGATTATTGAGTATCAATACCAGTAATTAATTATCATTGATTATTCAAAAACTTATTGATGTACGAGGGGCTGTTCACTCTGGGAGTCAACTTGGGAATCAAACTGGTAGTCATGATTCCCGTGACTCCCATTGGCTCCCATAATGGGAGTCACGGGCAGGGTCGTCCCTAGGTTTTGCGGGGCCTGAGGCGAAGATTTTAGCCGGGGTTCCTCAATTAAATGTTGTTATGGATAATAAATTGGAATTTT
>JAPYZK010004411.1:0-10471 GCA_030522785.1 Platygaster equestris
TTCGAAGAATTTGCAGTTGTGAATTTCAAGAATGTTTCAAGTTTCGAAATTTTTGAAGCTCTTCAAATTTCAAAGTTCCAAAAAATCAAAAATGTCTGCAAATTTCGGAAATCTCAAACCTTCAACAGTTTCTCAGTTTTCAATTTTTCTACATTTCTGAAGAATTTCAAATCTTGGATTTATTTCCAAATTTTATACATCTCAAAATCTTCGAAAATTGATAACTTTTTAAGTAATCAACTCCCGAAAAAAAATTCCCAACAAAACTTTCTATACATATCTTCAGGAACAAAATCGATCCCTACCATTTTTGTCGTGGGGGCAATATTTAACGACATAAATGAACCCAAACTCCAATGCAAAATATTGGTATCTCGGGCAGATAACGTCCTCGTCCCCGAAAAGTCCCGCGGACGCGGTGTCGCCCATCAGCCCGAAATTGGCGAGCGACGTGTTTTTCCCGGTGAGGAAGGTGTCGAGCCCGGCGCAGACGGACAGCAGTCCGGTGGTGGCTTCCTGGCTGGCGAAGAAGCCGCAGGACCGGGCCTCAAGGACGAGCAACGGCTCGTCGGCGAGCTCGGGCTCGTTCGAGTGCTCCCCGGAGTGCTCGGAGAGGACCTCGCCGCCGGCGATGGACGACCTGCGCGTCAGCGCTGCCACGAGCGACGCGGCTTCGCAGACAGAACACCTGGAGGAGCTGCTCCGGGGCACCGAGCCACCGGCGCCCCGGAAGAAGCTCCCCGAGGAAATCGAGTGCGAGGAGCTCAGCAAGGACCTCGCGAGTCAGCTCAGCCCGAATGATAAGCTTCTGCCAATTTTAGGTGAGTTAATTTCATTACCGTACTTTTACCCTAGGTTTCTAATACTTTTCTATTGAATCTAGGGGAAAATCGTGGAGGCTTCGGAAATACTGAAAGTTTTGAAATTTTGGAGGTTTCGGAATTGAGTTTTTACGAGTTGTGAAGAATTTCGAAGTTTTATGGATTACAATTATAAGCGTTGAAAATTTTGAATTTTAGGTCATTTTTGAAGTTTTCATGTTCTGGAGTTTTTGGAATTTTCGGAATTTTAAAGTTTGGAGAATTTCGGTTTATTGAAAAGTTTGTGAATTGTAAAGTTGAAGCATTTTTTGAGTTTCGGAAATTTTAGTTTTGTAGATTTGTGAAGTTTTGAAGTTCTGGAAATTTTTAAGATGTGGAGATTCTTTAATTCTTTGAGTTTCGGGATTTTGAAGTTTTAAAGCATTTCGAAGTTGTGAATTTCTAAATTGTTCGAAAGTCTGAAAGTTTTGGAGGTTTGGAAATTTCAGAAGTTCGGGAATTTGAAAATTATGAATAAATTTTTATGAAAAAATTTGAAAATTATAAAGTTCTGGAAATTTTGAAATTTCCAGAAGTTAATGATTATAATTTGTAATGAATAATGATAATTTTAAAGTTTTATAGCTTAAAAGTTCCGAAAATTTTGAAGTTTCGACAATTATGGATGTTTTGAAATTCCAGAGATTTCGAAATTTTCGGCATTTTGATGTTTAAAGTATTTTGAAAATTTTCAAAGTTTTTAAATTAGAAATTTTTGGCATCTTCGAAAATTCGAAAATTTTAAAAATTTCATATAGTTTCAAGTTCAGGTGCTTGAAAGTTTCAAAATTCTTCAATTTTCTATCGAAAATTGAACGAATTCTGAAGTTTTGGAGTATTTTGAAACATTTTTATATTTTGGATATCTCATATTTTTGACATTTTGTAGACTTATGTAATTTCAAAGTTTTGAAATTCTGGAGATTTTTCAATTTCAAGATGTTTTTAGGATTTTCAAGTTTTAAGCATTTCGAAATTGTTCTGGAATTTTTAAAGTTTTGATAATTTTGGAAGTTCTGACATTCTAAAGTTTTGAATAATTATGGAGTTCCGGAAAATTCGGACATTATGAAAGTTAACAAAATTTTTGAATTTTCAAGCATTCAAGAATTTTAAACACTGCAAAAATTTTGAAAAATACTGTCCAAATTTTGGATGTTTCGGCTCTAATGAAATATATTTCGAAAATTCTCGAGAATTTCGAAAAATCTTCCAAAATACAAACATTTCCGAATTTTATTCAATTTTGTGTATAGGAACTAATTTTTCACAATTCAAAAAAATTCTCAGTGCATCAATGCATTCTCAATTCACAAAAAAATTAAATATAAATGATATCATATTTTCAAAATCTGTAAAATCATGTTAAATTCGCGTTAAATTACCACAACTTCAGCGTATTTTGAAAATTTTGTATTTTTATGTATTTTTTCCGAGTTTCAAAATTTTTCTGTCACATCTCTCTGAAATGAAAATTTCCAATTTTCGTGAATTTATAGTCCAAAATACGAAAATTGTACCTTTTTTACAGAAATCAACAAAAATAGTTTCATTTTTCTTTTTTTGTTCAAAAATTGAACAAACTCAAAGTACAAGTTAACATAACAAAATATGAAATTGCTCAAATTTGAATACATGAAAAAATTAGAGTTCCCACACTTTTTTTATTTCTCTATTCTTCCCAATTTCAGTCAATAAATAAGTCAAATTCATTCAACAACCCTCAAAACCATAAATCAAAGAAAAATTCAAAATCTCCGCGAAAATCCCATTTCGAAATCGATGAAAATTCCGTCCACTCGAGTAACAAACCCTGAAAATAGCCCGCGAAAGTGCATTTCCACGGGGGGTTTTTCCTCCTCGTAAATTGGCCTCCCTCCCGAGGCGCGCTAAAAATATTTTGCTGAAATTCCCGGCGAAAATGCAAAGGCGACGTGGAGCATCGACCTGTTATTGCAATAAAGCGAGTAAGGCTTATTCAATTATCAGCCCGCATCGTTCGGGTTTCCCGAGCGCGGAATTTTTTCGTCAAGTGGAGCAAGCGTTCGTTGCATGACAAGTTATTTTTCCCTTCGCGATTCATTGTACTCGCCGTAACGAAATGTGCCCAGAGCCGCCTGTGGAATGCCGGCGTTTGTTTTTCTCTTACTCGCCTTATTTGTTGCGCGTAATGCAATTTTAATAGCATTTTTCCGTCTCAGTGCCAGTTCCAGAGCGCAAGAAGCCGGGGGATTACGTTTCCGGTTTGTTTTGGAGCGAAGCCAGACCCAGAGCGAGGCGGCGAATTTCGTTGGAAGATTCGAATGCCGGCGAGGAAAATGGCACCCAAGGGGGGAAAAAGTAAGTCGGAGTTGATGAAATTGAAGGGATTGTTGAAATCACTGAATTTTCAGAATTACGAAAAAATTTGAACATGCTAGAATTTTCGAAATGTTTGAATTTGCGAAATTTTTGGATTTTGACTGTTGACATATTTATAAATGTTTTGGGATTTTCAAAATTCTATGATTCTGAACAATATTAAAATTTTGCGAGAATATATAAATTTTTGGAATCTTCACAATTTTCAACATTTTTGGAAATTTCCAAATTTTTAAGAATCACTTTGGATAATTTCAATTTTTTCGGAGTTTATCAATTTCTCAAAGTTTACAAAATCTTAAAAATCGACGAAATCTCAGAAAGTGACGAAATTTTAGAAAATTTTTATATTCTCAGAATTTTCGAAGTTTTGAAGTGAAATGAAGTTGAAATTGAAAATAATTGAAAATATTTATTGTTAGTATGATATTGCCAAAATTAATGAAATTTTTCGGAATTATTGACATTTTCGAAAATACTGAAAATTTGAAAACTATAATGGCATATTTATGAATGTTTGAGGATGAACAAAATTTCATGCTTTTTAAGAATTGTTAAAATTTGCAGAAAAGTCGAAATTTTTGAAACCTTTGTAATTGTCGAAATATTTTAGAGTTTTTTAATTTTCAAAAATCTTGACATTTTGGAGAATTTCAGGCTTCTCGGAATTTTGGAATTACTCGAAATTTCTAAAATTCTCAAAATCAAAAATTTCGTATTTTGACATATTTATACATGTTTTAGGCTTATCAAAATCTTATAATTTTTCGAAACTGTCAACATTTACGAAAATATCGAAAAATTTCAAATCTATACAATTTTCAACATTTTTGTAAATCTCAAAATTTTTCAAAATCTTAGTGAGAATTGTAAATGTCTTGGAATTTTCGAAATTTTCGAAATTTCTGGAATTCTGAAAATTCACGAAATTTTTGTAACTTAACATATTTACGAATGTCTTGGGATTACCAAGTGTTATAATTTTTCAAAATTGTCAAAATTTGTGAAAATATCAAAATTGTTGAAACCTTGACAATTTTCGACATTTTTAAAAATCTTGACATTCTTAAAAATTTCAAGTTTCTCGGAATTTTTGATATTTTTGAGTTCTTCGAAATTCTCGAAAGTCTCAAAATTTACGAATCTTCGAAATTTTGAAGATTTGAAAAATTCCTAAATTTCGAAAGTCTCAACAGATTCGGAATTATGCAGTTTCATAAAATGTTCAAGAATTTCAGAGTTTATAAGAATTTCAAAGTTTCATAGCTTCTCAGCCAGAAAAAAAGTAATCTCTCGAAATTTCACATTTTCCTGATAATCCCCGGGACGCCCTGCTTCCGGCGTCTCCGAGCGAATTCGCCAAAAGCAGATTTCCTCCGTTCACTTAGATACGCAAATCGCAGCAAGACAATGGTACCGATACTCGAAGAGAAAGTGCGTGAGGATTTTCCATTGCGCAATGAATCCGCCTGTGAATAATACAGTCTTGGCTTCGTGCCCCACGTAAAACGCGTCGCCAGTCGCGAATTAAACGCGCCGGTAGCTCATTCATCGCCGCAATGATCATCATGAACTCGGTTGAAATCGAAAAACAACACCCCCAACATGAACTTATCACTCCGATAATAGATAATATTACACTACAAGTTGGAAAAGCGACAAATTTCAAATGTGTGAAGCTACTGAAATTGCCACAATAATTAAAAATCGCCGTTTTTAACCACTTTTCTATAATCCGAAAAAAACTGCAGTTTTTCCCAATATTTCGCGCGTGAAAAAATCGGACACTTGTAAACAGAGAAAAAACTGATATTTTTCGAAAATCATGAAAATGATTTCTGAGTCATCAGTTGAAGAAAAAAATTTTCATTTCGCGGTTTGCGGGAATTTTTGTTTTACGTTAATGACTTGGTGTCAAGAAAAGCATTGAAAAATTCGATATTCATCGCCGCAATGATCATCATGAACTCGGTCGAAATCGAAAAACAACACCCTTAACATAAACTTATCACTCCGATAATAGATAATATTACAGTACAAGTTGAAAAAGCGACAAATTTCAAACGTGTGAAGCTACTAAAACTGTCACAATAATTGAAAATCGCCGTTTTTAACCACTTTTCTATAATACGAAAAAAACTGCAGTTTTTCCCAATATTTCGCGCGTGAAAAAATCGGACACTTGTAAACAGTGGAAAAACTGGTATTTTTCGAAAATTAGGGAAATGATTTTTGAGTCATCAATTTGAGAAAAAAGTTGTCATTTAGCGGTTTTCGGAAAATTTTGTTTTACATTGATGAGTTGGTGTCAAGAGAAATATTGAAGAATTGATTTCGAAATTTAAACGTTTTGAAAACGCGTTTATTTGGATCGATGTAATTACTGATTGCAGTCACGATTTCAGAATGATCGAGTCATTGCCTACGACGCCGATGAGGCCCTCGCTGACGGACTCTTGTGATCCACTCTCGCCCACGTCTGCGTATTTCACCATCTCCGAGAGCAAGGCTAGATTCCTGACGAGGTATTCGCGTGACATGACGGAAAAAGTGATCGCCAACGAGACGGTGCCTGTGAATACGGACAATGCGGGACTGCGGAGGAAAAAGGCGAGGGGTTATCTATAATTTGGAAATTCGAAAAAAAAATTTGTTTATAATTCTCGAAAAAATGTGAGTTTTTCTGGAACTCGAAAATTGAACTCGAACTCGATGTCTGTAATTTAAACATTCCAAGAAAATTGTGTGTTTTTTTTCCATTATTCTCTAAAAAAAGCTAGTTCTTCTTGAACTCGAAATCGAAACTCGAAATTTGAATTTGAAACTCAAACTCGAAACTTGAGTTCAAAACTCGAACTCGAAATCTGTAACTTAAGCATTCCAACAAAATTATTTGTTCATTATTCTTGGAAAAATGCTAGTTTTTCTCGAACTCGAAACCCGAACTCGAAACTTGAATTCGGAACTCGAAACTCGATGTCTATTCTCGAAAAAATGCTAGTTTGTCCTGAACTCGAACTCGAACTCGAACTTGAAAGTCGAACTCGAAACTTGAATTAGAAACTTGAAACTTGAACTCGATATCTGTAATTTTAACATTCAAACAAAATTATTTGCTCATTATTCTTGAAAAAATGTGAGTTTTTCTGGAATTCGAAACTCGAACTCGAAACTTGAATTCGAAACGCTAAACTCGAACTCAAACTCGATATCTATTCTCGAAAAAGTGATAGTTTTTCATGAACTCGAACTCGAACTCGAACTTGAAAGTCAAACTCGAAACTTGAATTAGAAACTTGAAACTTAAACTCGATATCCGTAATTTTAACATTCTAACAAAATTATTTGTTTATTGTTCTCGAAAAAAGCTAGTTTTTCTCGAATTCGAAACCCGAAATCGAAACTCGAATTCGATATATATAATTTGAAGATTGCGACAAAATTATTGGTTCATTATTGTCGAAAATATGCTAGTTTTTCTCAAACTCGAAATTTGAACTCGAAATTCGAACTCGAAACTTAAATTTGAAACTCGAACTCGGGCTCGATATCTATAGTTCAAAGATTCCAAAAAATATTATTTTTTCATTATTCTCAAAAAAAGATTATTTTTTTATCGAACTCTATATTCGAAATCGAAACTTAAAACTCGATATCAAGTCGAAATTGCATATAATTTCCCAAACTTTGAAAACTTATTTCTTTTATCGCAAACAAAAACTATCAAGAATGTCCATAATTCTGTAAAATTTTTCTAAAAATTGTATCGAAATATGTAGATTTTCTAGAGAAAAATCGAAAAACATGCGAAAACTGGCAACTTCTGCTCATTTTTGTTTCATGCCAACCAAATGAAAATTGCTTATTTTTCTATCTAATTGCATGAGAAATGACCCTTCTGATTATTTGCCTCTATAAATGAACATTTGACTTCGAATTCAATGTCAGGTTGTGATTTGCGATGTGAAATTACAAGGTAAAATTGTATATTTTAGGAGGAATTGATGGTCAGACTGGATAAAAAGCTCGTTGTTCTTCGCGCGGAGCAAGAAGCAGTCAGAGAAGAGAGCGAGGTTAACGAGACGCTGGGAACGCGCGTGGCCAGTCGAATTTCCGCCATGGCGCGACCCGTTGAAACTTCCAAATATCGGCTTCACGTGGAAGAAGTGGGCAAAATCACGAGTCTTCTTCTTGGGCTCAGCGGACGACTCGCGCGTGCCGAGAACGCTCTTTATGGAATGTCCTCGGATCACCCTGAAAAGGTATTTGAGCCGAAATTTTGTAACATTTTGAGGATTTTCGGAGTTTTTGGGATACAGAAAATTTTCGAAATTTACGAACATCTAAAAATTTTGAGAAATTTTGGAATTTTCAGTCTCAAACATTCTAAAAATTGAAACAAAATTTACGAAGTTTACAATATTTTCAAAATTCACAAGATTTTTAATGTTGTACATGTCTTCCAAATTTTCGAAATTCTCAAAATTTACAAAAATCACCCTGAAAAGGTTTTTAAGCCGAAATTTTTGAACATTTTGAGAATTTTCGGAGTTTTTGGAATACTTGAAATTTTCGAAATCAACGAACATTTAAAAATTTTGGGAATTTTTGGAATTTTCTAGTCTCAAACATTTTGAAAATTGAAACAAAATTCACGAACTATACAATATTCACAAAATTTACAAGATTTTCAATATTGTACAAGCTTTCCAAATTTCCGAAATTCTCAAAATTTAAAAAAGTACTTGAAATTCTCAAAATTCTCGAAGTTTTTAGAATCAAGAAAATTTTTGTAATTTTTCAATCTTTAAAATTTGAAGAAGTTTCGAAATCTACCAAAATACTTAATTTTAAAGTTTTGAAAGATTTTTGGAATATTCAGGGTCCTGAAAAGTTTCTAAATTCTCGAAAATTTTTAAAATTCTAAAATTTTTGAAATTTTTCAGTCACCAACATTTTTGAACGTTCTATACATTACAAAAATTTTTTGTGATTTTGAAAGTCTTAAAAATTTTCGAAGTACTGGAAATTCACCAAAATACTCGAAATTTTTAAAATTCTCGAAGTTTTTGACATTTTTCAATTATTTCGAATTTTCGAATTTTGAAAATTTGCAGAAGTTTCGAAACATCCAAAATTTCCATTATAGTCTTCAAAATTTTCGAAACTCGAAATTTAACAAAATACTCAAAATGGTTAAGATGGAAGATTTTAAAACTTTTCACAGAGTTGAGTATCCTTGAAATTTTTAAAATTGTCATGCAATAATTTTATAATTTACAAAATTGTCAGAATTCTTGAAAGTTTCAACATTTTCATTAGTTTTAAACTAGTCAAAGTTGCCTAAAATCTCAAAATCCGCGAAAATACTTGAAATTTTCAAAATTTGGAAGATATTGTAAGTTTTCAGTTTCTTCAAAATGTTGAAATTTCTTAAAATTTTCGAAATTAAAAAACTCGTAATTTTCTAATCTCAACATTTTCAGTATTCTCGAAATTTCCAAAATTTTCACTATTTTCAAAGTCGTCAAAATTTTCTAAATTTGAAAAAATACCAGAATATATCAAAATGTTGAAGATTGAAATGTTTAGGATCCTAGAAAATTCCAAAATTCTCAAAATGTTTTGAATGTTCTAGACCCCAAAAATTTCAAAACTCGCAAATTTCTCAAAAATTTCAAAATAAAAAATTCTCGTAATATTCTAGTGTCAAACATTTTCAGTATTCTCGAAAATTCCAAAATTTGTATTATTTTCAAAGTCGTCCACATTTTCTAAATTCATAAAAATACTTGAATATTTCAAAACTTTTAAGATTTCCGAAATGTTTAAGATCCTTGAAAATTTCGAAATTCTTAAAATGTTTAGAATTTTCTAGTTCCCAAATTTTTCAAAACTCGCAAATTTCCCAAAATTCTAATTATTTTCAAAGCCTTCAACACTTTCGAAATTCCTCAAATTCACCAAAATACTTTAAATTTCCGAATATCCACAATTTTTTTACAAATTCACTGTTAACTGCGACTGTCCTGATAATGAAAACTGTATTTCAGAAAATCTTGGAAAGCAAGAGGGACAAACTAGTGAACCAATTGGAGGAGGCCAAGGTGCTCAAGAGCAACATCGACAAGCGCAGTCTCAACATTTCGGGCATTTTGTCCAAGTACCTGAACGACGACGAGTTCGCCGACTACCAGCACTTCATCAACATGAAGGCGAAGCTCATCGTCGACGCGCGGGAGATTCAGGACAAAGTGAAACTCGGCGAGGAGCAGTTGGCGGCGCTGCGGGAAGCTATTGACTAGTCCAAAATTCACGTGCGTGCCTTGCTCCGCTGAAACGGAACTTGTCCCTGAAACAAAAAAAGGCCGTAGCTTCATCAGAAAACTCGAGATTTTGGGATTAAATTTATTCTTCATATCATGCACTTTTCGCACGATAAAAAAAAAAAAAAAAAGAATTTTGAAAAGGGTGAAAATTTTTATAGTGGTTTGAGAGAAAAATCGGAATTGTTACTGAAAACAATTATGAAAATTGAAAAAAATGTAGGTTGGAATTTTCTTTGGATTATTTATAATTTGCAGATTGTAATTTAGGGATTTTCGGAAATTGTATTGAAACTTGGCGAGGTCGTTTTTTTATAATTTTGAGAAAGTTTTGGTTTTTGTGAGTTTATTGATGTTTTCAAGTTTTTGAGAATGATAGAATTTTTGGAAACTCAGATCAAAGTTTGACAGAATTTTTGGAAATTCAGATTGAAGTTTTTTGAGTTTGAAACGTTGAAAAAAATACACAAGTGCAAGAATGTATAAAATTTGCATGAGAAGTCTTTGAATTTGAACATTCCAAATTTTTTCATAATTCTCGAAAAAATACCAGTTTTTCTCGAACTTGAAACTCGAAATAAAAATTCGATGTCAAATCGAAATTGTGTATGATTTTCCAAACTTTCGAAAGTTATTACTTTTTTTGAAAACAAAAAATGTTCGCAATTCACGTAATTGTGTGAAATTGTATAAATTTTGATGTCAATTCGAAATTGTGTATGATTTTCCAAACTTTCGAAATTTATTACTTAAAAAAAAAAAATGTTCGCAATTGACGTAATTGTGTACAATTGTCGAAAATTGTATTGAAATGTGTAGATTTTTGGAAGAAAAATCGAAAAACATGCAGCAGTTTTCGAAAATTTTCGTGATTAAAGTTTTGATGCGATTTTGGATTTTTTGAAATTTTCGAAATATTTGCAA
>JAPYZK010004412.1:0-21569 GCA_030522785.1 Platygaster equestris
AAACGAGATGCACAAATGATGTTACAATGATGGTAGAATGATTGCAGTTTCGAATGCATGGCAATTTCAGGAGGTTACAGTCACGGTATAATGATTCTAGGCATCACATACGTGTGCATCCTGAATTTCTGATGGACAAAAAATGGACTTGATCAAACGCTAAAAAATATTGTCGCGCCGCACCGCGAAATAATAACACTTGATACTTTAGTTAAGCGTTTATCAAAGCTTCGAATCTATCGAAGGTTGGACAGCAACTGAAAAACCACTATCGTGGTTGCTATACATATATGTTGGCATGATTGGAAACATAATTGGTTTACAAAATACTTTCGTTATTGTTATCGTTGTAAAAGAATGACAATTGCGTAAAGTATAACGAAAAATAGTAGAACTATTGCGTTGTCGTTGTGAAATAAAAAGAATTGCTCAGGGTAAAACGAATAAAATAATAAGATTCTTGCGTTATTATTATCGTTGTAAAATAATGACAATTTCGTAAAATACAAAGATTAAAATATATTAGAACGATTGCGTTATAAATAAGATTATAAAATACAAGACATTTCGACAATATGACTAGAAAAACGAAATGACAGACCTACCATCATTGATTGATCACAACAACTCAGGGACAAGCATAATCCTAATCACATAAAAAAATTTCGAATCAAAAGATGCGAAATTACACAACTTTATAACCATATGCTATACGTATCCTTCAGTTAATACATCGTTCCAAATTTTTTAAAATGATCAAGATGATACCCATTGAATTAAACTTAATAGGAATTGCGCAAGTGATTAAAAATTTGAATGAGAAGCAAGATAAAAGTCATCAATCACGTCAATTTAAATTATATTGTCACGTAATGATTTTGGAATTTTATGGTATTGATTCGACCGCGCCCTGCTCGGTCAAGTGTAGTCGAAGCGCGGCTCGTTCATTGAACCAGAGTAACTATTGTTGAAAGTACAATGAAAAACTTTTTCTTTCAACAAATCACAAAAAAACCCGGCATTGTATAAAATCTGCGAGACACCTCCAATATCCAGTCATAAAAATGAATAAAACGACATTAATTATTTCATCAATTCAAAAATTTCCCTCCTCAAAAAAGTTACTCCACAAAATTAAACTGCAATACATGTTTTTTTTTGTCTGTTCGAAAGCAAAAACACACTCAATAGATAAAAATGTTTGCCAGAACAAATTTTCATCTCGATATTAATGCCAATTTCCAAAAATGAAATTCGTGAACAAAAAACATCGCGTCGTTAGAGCCCGAGTATCCCGAAAATTAAGAACAAATCTAAGTAATGCGTTTTCCATCATTCGATTCCAGCGACAGAAAATTAGTTAATGGAAGAAATCGAGTTAGGATCGATTTTATGGCTCCTGCGAGTCGCCAACGTGCTGTCACGACGTCTGATCGATAACCTGTAACACGGTTTGCTCGAAAGGACAAAAACCTTGTTCATTCCGTATTCTCGAACGTTTTTGTTATTTTTTCGATGATCTTCCGTATTTTTCGTGCACATCTTTTTTTTTTTTTTTTAATTTCTGATAGACAAGTGTTTTTGATAGTTTTGTGTCGTTGAACTGACATGCAGTGTGAATCCTCCAACTACGTAGAAGTCATATTTAACCACCAATTCGCATTCCATGCCAAGTTTGCGTATATATTTATTTATTCCTTTTTTACCATCCATTTTACCTTCGAAAGCTGACGTGAATCTCAAAGATTCGCACACATCAATTTATTTATCTATGTTACATAGCCTAAAATATTGACTGGCAATCATTGATGAATTGTGACAAAACTATGACTAGAGAATGTGTTTTCAAATTCATTCATCGTGTAGAAAAAAATATACAACTACGTACTGCTTTGTTACTAGGTGCGTTTCATAATTTATTATAGCGCTATCATGAAAGCTAATTCAACAATAATGATTATTCAGTGAAAAGGCTGATAAGTTGACAATCACTGCAATTAACAACAATTACTCAAATAAATACTTATTGACGGCGATTGAATAACTTCAGGTTTTTTTTTTTTTTTTTTTTTTTTTTTTTTTTTTTTTTTTTTTTTTTTTTTTTTTTTTTTTTTTTTTTTTTTTTTTTTTTTTTTTTTCTCGACTGATTCAGTTATTGTTCTACTTTTGACTCCGTAAGTCTATATTATAATTGTAAATTATTTTTTTGTTTTTTGTTTTACGCTGGAATATTAACGGGAATTGATCATTGTAGATCTTGATAAGGGTCTCATCAAAATGGCCGAAAGCTTGAAGAAATATTTACATCGAAAATTATAGAATTGGATCGGTTTAATCATTTACTCTACAAAACTTACACTACCGATCATTAACAAACTCTATAAAAAAAAATTTCCCCCGTGTCTCCGAAATTTCGAAGTTATAGTTTTGAAGGTACGAATTTACCATTTTTGAGATCGTCAAGTTTTGACATTTTCAAGTTCGATGTACTGCAATTTTCAAATTTTAGAGTTCCACATTTTCTATCTTCATATTTCGTCACTTGAATGTTCACGTTTTTTAATTTCAGTTTTGAAATTATCGATTGATTGAATCATTTATGATTTTTTTTTATTTGCTGAGATTTCGAATTCTGAATTATGTTATACTTTCGAAATAGATTTTATTGAATCATTCGAATTTCGGAGTTCAAAATATTCGATTTTTTTATTATTTTTGAGTACTTATTTCTCTGTCCCAACATATCTGAATTTTTACTTTTGCAATTCCAATTTTTGTTTGCTAGAAATGTAAGCTATCAAATTTTATACTCCAACTTTAGAAATTTCGATGTTTTTGGACAGTAATCTATTCGTGGTTTCGAAGTCGGAATTCTACATTCTTTCTGTTTTCAAATTTTTTGAGTCCTAAGTTGTAGGGTCTCGGAATTTTGCAAATTCCAAATAACCAGTTTACGTTCTTCGTAACTTGAACATAGGATTTAAAGAATAAAATACTGCCATTTTTAAGACAATGCATTATGAATTTTCATCATTTTCTTTCCGCTGAAATTCGAAATTCTTAATTTTGTTTTCCGTTTTATATTTATTAATTATCCGAATTGAGCAGTTTCAACATTTAATATTTAATAATATTCTCATGTGAAAATTTACAATTTTTCCCATTCCTGGAAATTTGGAATAATAGTCATATTTCTGGAAATACGAAGTTGGAAACATAAAATCCTTCAGATTTCAAAGAACAAATTCTCGATTTTTGCCATGATAAAATTTGCATGGAAATTAATTAGTTGATGAAACTTAATTAGTTTCCATGATCGAATTTTTATTTTCATCACTTAGTTCATAAAACGAATCTGTTAACTTGAAATTAATTCAATCATATATTATAAAACTGAATGAGTTCCCACGATTGAATTTTCATTTTAATTTATTAGTTTTCAAAACTAATTTATTCTCTTGGAACTGCTGAAATTAGTTCATAAAACTTGATGAGTTCATAAAATTTGATTAGTTTCATGATCGAACTTTCATTTTCATTGATTATTTTATCAACTAATGAATTTTTTCGAAATTGATTGAATTAGATTATGAAATTTAATTAATCATTTCCCATGACCAAATTCTCATTTTCATTAATAAGTTCATGAAACTAATTCATTTTCTCGAGATTAATCGAATTAGTTCAAAAAGCTTAATTAATTCCATGATTAAATTTTCATTTTCATTAGTGAGTTCATAAAACGAATTCATTTTCTCGAAATTAATGGAATTAGTTCATAAAACTCGAGTCGTTCCATGATCAAATTTTCATTTTATCTAATTAGTCCATAACCTAACCAATTTTCTCGAAATCAATTAAATTAGTTAATCATACTTAATTACTCCTTGAAATTCAACTAGTTCCCATGATAAAATGTTCATTTTCATTAATGAGTTTATAAAACTGATTGATTTTCTCGAAATTTCGGGAAGTGTTCGAACCCCCCCCCCCCCCCACCCCGAATTCACCTCTGGTTAAGACAATACAAAAAAACTATTGATCGAATTCTGAAAACAATACTGCTTCTTTCCCCAACGTCAACTTCACATTACACTAGTTAATGACCAGTTATGCAACACGAAACAAGTAAAAATAACTGACCCATGTTGCCAATTAACAATTCATATCGATTGCAGAATTACGACTGCCCTAGAAACGTTCCAACTGTTCTCAAACTGGGTGAAATTTTTATCCACCGAGAATTAAAGTCACTGCCGAAATAGAGATCCGAAATCTCTGAAGAATTTTCAAAAATCTAACGGTCCCAATCCATACTTGATCTTTTCAACGACTTTCTTATTTTTTTCACCCCGTTTACAAACTTACCCCAAAAGTGCGGATTCCTCGGCAGCGGTCGCGGTCGGCATCTTGTACTTTTCCCTAAAACAAAATGGCGGCAAATAATCACACTGCCATAGCTACGCTACTGCTTTAGCATTACGGTCGGAATTCCACAAATGGTTGGATAAGTTCGGTTGTCTAAGACAGCGAAGCTCGAGAGTATCTAGGGGGATTTTTACGACGAGATTTTTGTAGTAGGAAAGCATGGGGAATGCACAGGAAAAAGCGTTTGCAGTGCAGTACGGATTACGTGTATGTTCATAGAAGGCGCAAGTTGGGCCAACGTGCAACTTACCTTCTCGGCCTGCTTTTCCCGGCAGGTCGATCGATACTCCGGCGTCAGTATCTTAATGAAGACCATTTGTGTTTTACATTATTCGATTTCATACGTTTTCATGGGTGACTTTTCAGTGTTCAAAAGTGGAATTTGAAATTTTTTTTCGAGCGATATATTTGTGGCGCGATGGTCGAGTTGCGCACAAATAAGAAAATAAAATTGATCTTCGTAGCAAAAACGACTACTTCAGGTTAGGTCAGGCACTTTAGGAACCCGAAAATGTTCATGGGTTTTTTAAGATTTTGTGCGCAACTCGGTAGTAACCATTTGTGGACTCAGTAGCGTGGCGAAAATGGAAATTTTATCGGAAATTTCCCGATGTGTTCTTTGGGATTCCAATTTGTAAATTAAGAAATCTTCAGGAATTGGAAATTACGACAATTTGAATAATTAGAACACTAGTGTATTGAAAAAGTTCGGTAAGGTTAGCCAGTACACTTTCTGACTCATTTGTATTATTTGGACCGTGTCTGGCGTGAGAGACTGTCGATACTTTTTTGTCAAACATTTCCTACTGACATTGAAATGACTATACATTATTCAAATTAACGAAACATGGGTATGTTCTTTCAGGATTTATAAAAATAAATCTTGTAATTGTCAGTGCTGTTAGGAATGGATCCACAAATTCGAATGCAAGCTGCTGCCTTTTCAGAAAAATTAGAATAATGCAAAGAGATTTTAGCGAGGATGGCAAGATGACAAAAAAATGTGATCATTTTGAAGATGTAAGATATTTCGTAATCGTGTGAATGTGAAGAATAAATTTATAATAGAATATATAATTTCCCTATGTTCTTAATACATATTTAAAATATCCTTTTTTTGTCTGATTTATATCCGATTAATGCCGGACCGATGTATGTATATCCGATACAGCTGCTTTTACTGCTGTCATATACACGCTGCTATATTGTGCGGAAGCGTTAAATTCGTACGTGAGCGTTTCCACGAAATCACGGACATGGGCAGAGAAATTTCAATCTGTTATTTTGTCTATTACAGTTCTCTCTCCCAATAAGCTCGAAGGGCAACCTTTTCGCTCCAATAGGCTTCTAATGGGAAGAAAGAGACGGAACGCCGATCTTATTAGGAGAAAGAACTGTGTAACATAGAACAAAGATAAAATTTGATGTTACGCTAATACATGTCAACAATAGACCTCGAATTCATAAATAAATGTTTATTATCTATTAACAATCAATAAATAGATAACGAATTGAAGGCTCGCAAAACAGAACGCAATGGGCGCGTGAGTAGGCAGAGGTGGGGATGCTTCGCTGCTCCCGCGATCGAATGCGGGATCGATTGCTTTTTTGGGACTTTTTGAACTTGCTGGTGTTTCGTTGATATTGATCGAATCGGGCTGATTTTTATACCAAAATGTTCGTGAAGCTTTAGCGCTTCCGATGAACCTATTCATATATCGAATTTGTTCAAACAATCGCTCCTAAACAATTAACAAACTTTACATGACTTTTAGTTGGAAAACTGTTACAAATTCATAAATTTACAATTTTTTTCAACAAAAACCTTTTTACAAGGCATTCTTGAACGCATAAAAAAAGTTTTTGTTGAAAAAAAAGTAAATTAAAAAAATTAATTGATGTTATTTGTCGATATTAAACAAATTTTTTTTGGAAGAATTTTTACAAATAATAATAAAATGCAGAAATCCAATCATTAATCGCAAATAGTATCGCGATCTCAGTACTTCAAACAATCTAAAACCATTTAGGAAGGAAGAAAATTCGATTCTAATTTGCAAAGTTTTGAATGTGAACACAGGGAATACAAAATGCGTGTCTTCGGTGTCCACTCGCTACGTATTGTATTCTGGTACTTGAGTTTCCTTTCGCAAAAGTATTTTTCTCAACGCCGTGGAGAAAATGCGATATTCTCCACGGCTCAGAACTTCAAAAATCGTATTTTCTCCATGTTGTTGGGAAAAATATAGTCCTCAACTTGTGCAGAAGGGCTTTTTCAACGAACGTAATTGTAAAACTCGCCTTCGGTTCGTCCTGCAAACCTCACATTCGTAAAAAAAAGCTCCTTCTGCACTCGTTGAGAAATATACTATTTATTGCTCACATAAGCCTATTTCACAGTAAATTTACTGCTCTTTCCGATGGTGTCAAGCGTTTTGATATTAAACGTGAACAAGTGATAGTAATTTGAACATTTATGCAGTAAAATGCGTCCGAATGTCCGCACGTTACGCGTGGAAATGATTACGTACAAAAGATATCGTCTAATGTTGTCTATCAAGTGTACGGATGTTTCCGTACAAACTTCGTACATCGAGCCGATATATTTCCGACATTTTTTCCTCGATCGGGTTCTTATGGTCACCACGCCACTGAATACACCTTATCAAATGTTTCACTTGCAAACGATCGATCGTGCATATTATACGGAATCCGACATTTCTTCACGGAAAACTTTCTAGGTACATTGGTATTTTTTGCCTTCAATGTTCTTTTGTATCCTTCGTCTTGATATTATTGGATTTTATAATTATTTTGTGTAATTATCAATTACAATAAGTATTACGAATGATTCATTGCACGGAAAAGTCAGTTTAGTACAGCAAAATAAACGTTTGGTAGAAATAGGGTACAAAAAGTTTTTCATTCAAATTCATCAAATTTTAGTAAGCTGTACCAAATTCTTCGACTTGAGCTCAGATTAATTTTCATTTACGTACAAATATCCAAACAAACATTCATCTGAGCTCAAGTCAAATTTGCTACAGCTTACTAAAATTTTATATTCAAATGAAAAATTGCTTGGGTCCTATTTTTACCAAACGTTTATTTGGCTGTACTGAACCGACTTTTCTGTGTGGCGTTATGGATTCGAGATGAAGTTCCAACTTGATATACTTCAAATTCTAAACCACATTGATTGAAGATTGTAGAAAAGATTTGCTGAGCTGAGATATCCGTCACCATTGTTAACCACTAAAGCACATGGATCATGCCAGTTTGTTGAACTTGGATTTTGTAACAAAAAATGCGACTTCTTTTTTTTCTGGAATTTGTGGGATTACATTTATAATCTCAATTTTTCTGGTAAAAACGTTTATTTTTCATTTAAACCTAACGATTCGTGGCTTACAATTTTTTAGTGACGAAATCATGAAGATTTGGAATTCTGAAATTGATGGGAGTGGAAAGTCGAAAAATATTCAAGTTTTCAATAGCGAATTTTTTTATTTTATTTCGAAGTCCAATCATTTAACGGTTCTAAAATTTCATCAGTGTAAGTTTGGACATATTGAAAACCTTAAGTATATAGGTAATCAAAATAATTAAATTCGAAAATCTTTTCCTGTAGAAAAATGATCAAGTTCGACGATTTCGACACTAAATTGAAACATTTTTTCCTTAGATCTCGAATCCGAAATTAAAGCTCACTTTTTTCGCCACTAATCGAAGCCAAATAAACTAAACTTGACTGAAAAATTCCGATCGATCTCCGTACCTGGAAACAATGGAAATACTTTCTCTCCTATCAACAATCAGTGGTTCCTTTTTTCTGATCTCGACTTTCGGCGCCGCAAAGGTGAACGCCTTTTTAACACTCTCGAGTACGCTCTGTCCGGTGGTCTGTGTTTGCTCGATGATGGTCGTGCTTTTGTAGACGTCTTCGCCAAGGTCGCCTAACGACCTGTACGAAGCGCCGATACCTGCCGGCATCGCGTTCCCCGATCCACGATCCCTTGCAGTGACTTCTAACGTAATGGTGCATCCGAAAGCCGGTGTGTCAAATTTCGTACAAGACAAGCAACAAAAAATACACGTAAACGGCTTTTCATCTGTCCATTGAACCACTTTCCACACGTACTTTGCCTAACGACTGTTCATTTAGATCTAACGAGTATTGTGCAACACTTTGTTCCGGTTGAAAAATGTTTGGCTGAAATCCTATACGTTGAGAAAAAAAGTTTAGTGAAAATTACGGATTTTGTATAGTTCTCCGTGATCGAGTAGTGGTGGCTGAAGGATTTATCACCGAGAAAAATTTTTAGGATATACAACCAAATAAGTTTTTTTCACTTTTGGTGAGAACGAAAAATATGTTGATTTTACTGATATGTAGGCCGTTTAGAAGTATCAACCATTTTCTGTTACTTTGATTTAAAAGTCTTTAGAATGACGAGACTTCGCTAATCAGCAGGGCAACAGAAAATATTTTTCGAAATAAAAAATGTTCTAATAAATATTCCAGTGACATTTTTTTTTTAAATACATATTTTTCAAGTTTCTCTCTTTATTGTGAATAAATTTGAACTTTTCGAATACCAGGTAGAGAAATCTTGAGTTTTTGACCGAAAAAATGACAAACGTCGGTATTGAATTTGTTTATAAACGATTTTGTTCGTACAAAAACTACACTAGATTTCACGATTCGTTAGTTTAACATCAGGTACCGATGTAGCCAAATTGATGTTGTTTTCATGACAGGACAGTCGGTTAGTACGTTGGCATTTTGACATTGGATCTACACCCAATATGTGTTGAATCTACACCGATCGGTGCAGATCTAACCTCAAAAAGAAGTAAAAGAAACAAGTCACTGCCAACATACGTTATAATGTTCAGCTTTCATATGACACTTTATGAAAATGACATTCAAACGTTAATACCGTGTTACCATGTCACATTTAGTGTCAATATTGCAAATTTTCGTGTTTATTTGACATATCATATTTTTCTCCAGTGTAAATGATGGAGCTCAGTTAAACTTACGAAACGTGATTTTTTAGATGATCTAATGAAACTTTCGTTTGTTTTGATGGACAAATGGAATGACCCCAATACAAATATTATTAACTGAAACCTGAAACTTTTCAGTAATTTTGACTGGCATGAATTTCTCTTACAGTAGTAGTTTTATTTACTCATTTATTTATTCATGAGATCAACGGGTATAACCCTTTACACTTAAATTAAGTTTCTTGCTACGGTTAAGCGACGGAAAAATTACAGCGAAAATATGAATATGAATGTTGAACGTTGCTTAATATATAAAAATGTACAAGTTTTGATCGGAAGATTTTGTAATTTTGTTGTGGAAAGAAGTATATTAATGCAGATGGATCAGACTTTGAGATTAAGTCGATTTTATTGCATTTATTTTGTAATTGTGATCGTTTTTATAAAAATGAATAGAGTAATTCTGAATAAATTTGAACTTGTTCAGTAGTTTTGATAAGGGTCTGAATTATTTGAATTGGCACGAAAAAATAACCATGTATCATTTTTTATCGATATGTTGAAAAACCATATCTTATGACCTCTAGACAAAATAAGAAAAATATATAATTTTTTCAAACAAAGGTGTTGCAAAATGGAAAATTTAGTAACTATTCAAACCAAATGATTTCGCTTTGGAACAAATCAAACCATTTGAAAGAAATTTTGTGATTTTAAAGAGATGATTTAATGATGAAACTCATTTAAACGTTCGAAAATTTGGAAAAAAATTACACATTCACAAAAAATTTCACGATTATGAATCAATTGTTGATGAAAATTTTGTTTAAAAATGAAGAAAAAAATTCATTCGTGAATTTTTCTGATGACTAAATGAATTTTATTCGATCCTCTCTGAAACCACAAAATTTCATTCAAATCGATTACTTCTTTCCACAAAGGAATTCCACTGTTTCAAAAGTTAATAAATTTTGCATTTAGCAATAACTTGGTTCAAAAAAATATTTTTTCTCTCATGTCGTCTGGAAATTACGACGATCATTAATTATGGTTTTTTCAACATTAAAGAAAAAAGGATATTCATTTTTATCGCGCTGGTTTCAGAAATTCTGACCTACTACAAACAGGTTATGAAGTTAATTCAGTAAAATCAGCCACATATTTAGACAATACGTATATTCTACTGAAATTATTAAGTACTTTTGCTTAATTCCACTTATTTCAACGCAACTTTTTTTCTCAGTGTACATTGTTATCCTCTTGCAATAGACGTTGAAACTTTATCGAGCTCATCCACGTATTTCTTGATTTTCACGCATTTTCCTGAATCTTCAATTCATCAGATTAAAATTCTCGGAGAATGTCAGAAAATTTTAAAATTTAATTAGTTTTCCCATATTTTTCGGATAGATAGATTCGAAAAATGCGAATTTTTCGTACAAAGGAAAAATAAACACGAGTTTGAAAACTCAAATAAAACATTTGAGAATGAAGAACTCGAAAATGTACATTTTGGAAGAAAGTTTCGAGGTTATCTCAAAAATAGTATAAAATTGCCCTTAAATGTAAAACTTGTCGGACTTTTTTATTTGATTTTTCATCATTCTCATGATTTCCATAACCATTCATACTATATAAATAGTTTTTTCCGTACCAGGGAGCAAGAAGTTGTCACGAGAGCTTCAAAGTTACATTTAAAATAAGAATTTTAAGGTTAGAGTGACGAAAAAGTAACTTTAATAGTTGTGTAATTATATTTCGAATTTCCAATTCATGCTGAACGTCAAGAAATAAGTGAATTGTGAAAAATCAGAGGTTATCAACTCCAAAAGTTTAAAAACTGTCTGAATTTCAGTATTTGTGCGTTCTAGTACAGATATCCAAATCGAAAATGCAAGTCGCATCGTGTGGTTTTCATGCACATATCACGTGCGGAAGTGTTCATCATATTTACACACTGATCCATGCACAGCAGCATGCCAATTGCATTGTGTATATTGTTCTATAATCGATTATTAAGTGAGGGCCGTGATTCATGACCCTGTTGATGGGCTGTTGTCAGTTTGTAACGTATAAATTCTAATTCAAGACGCGATTCACAAAGTTTGAGCCGAAACGATAACATAACCTCATCGTCGATTTTTCGTACTCAGGAGTACCAATGTCCAGTTTTTAGGGAATTAATTTTTTCACCGTGATTCTCGAAAAAATGTTAGTTTTTCCACTGTTTTGCGTGTAAAACGTGACTGATTTTATGACTTGTGTAAAAAGAAGAGGTATTCTGACACTCGTGGGATACACTGCCATTTTCGCGAATTCTATAATTACTTCTTAATTGAAATTTTGTTGAAAATTAGGAACGTGGATATAAGAGTGTGCCAGTATGTGAGTCTATAGTAACGATAATGTTACTATTGACATTATCGTGTACAAACTTTTTTATTTTTGGGTCTCAAAAAGGAAGCGAATTTTAGAATTTTCAGAATTTTTCCAAAAGTTGTTCGGACTGGGAGAATTGTATTTCCATTGTGTTTATTTGAAATAAATATTCAAGTATTTTTGTAATTTCTCAATTTTTAAAAAATTACAAATTTTCAATATTTCACGATGTTACGAATTTTTTGGCGATTTTTGAGTTTGATTGTGCATTTTTAACAGCTCCGTCGATTGTTTTAAAAGCTATCATGGAACTATCTGATTTTTTTGTTTCGCTCGTTTCTTTTAGCCCGATGTTTGACATTATGGAAAATTTCCGAACTCAGGACACTGTAAGATTTTCAAAATTTTTAGATTTTTGCTCTTCTCGTCTTCAGCTCGATTATCCGTAATTCAGGCAATTCAAAAAGTTCAAAAAATCTGAAAAATTGCTAATATTTTAGAAATTTTGGATGATATGGAAATTCTAAGAACCCTAGGAGTATCCAAATATTGGGCGAATTTTAAAAATGTAAGATTTCAAGAACTTGTAAGATTTTTTTGAGAATATAAAAAATCTCGGAATGTTGTAAAATTCGTTAATTTCGGAAAACTGTAAATTTTTTTGATTTCGGATAATTTGAAAAGTAAAAACTACAAAATTATCATTTCGGGAAATTTTGAAAAATTCAAAAAATTATCGTAAAAACTCGAAAATTATGAATATTTCGGGAAATTTAAAATTTGGACACTTCAAAATTTTCAGGAATTCTGAAAAAGTTTCGAATCCAGGACAATTTCAATATTTTTAAAATGTTCAGATTTCCGCTTTCAGCTCAATTATATTCGTCCAGAAATCTAGAAAATCGTAAACATTTTGGAATTTTTGGATAATATGGGAATTCTAAAGATCTTAAAAGGATCAAAAATTGGACAAATTATAAAAATGTGAAACTTCGAACATTAGTAACATCTTTTTGAGAATATGAAAAATGTTGAGATGTTGTATAATTCGTTGATTTCAGAAAGCTGTAAAACATGTTCCTTTATTAACATTGTAAAAATAAGGAAATTGAAAGAATTCAAAAAATTCAAGAATGACAAAAATTCGGAAAATTCAACAAATCATCGTAAAAACTTAAAATTACAATTTTCGAAAATTTGACAAATTCAAAAAATTCAGAAATCAAAACAATTTGAAAATGACGAAAAATTTGCAAATTCCACAAATTATCGTAAAAACGTGAAAAGTATCAATATTTCGAGAAAGTGAAAATTTTGGAGACTTCAGAATTTTCAGAAATCTTGAAAAATTTTTGAATTCAGGATAATTTCAAGAATTTTGATATGAGACTTTTTCTTTCCCAGCTTTCAGATTAATTATATTATTCGTAATCGACGCAATTCGAAAATTCAAAATGAATCTGTAAAATTAAGATAATTTTAGAATGTTTGAATGATATGAAAATTCTAAGGATCCTAGAAGTATCAAAAACTGGGCAAATTTTAAAAATGTAAAATTTCTAAAATTCGTCAGATCTTTTTCAATATAATATATAATAAAAAATGTTGGAATGATGTGAAATTGGTCAATTTCGGAAAATTTGAAAAATTTCCAAAATTTCATACTTCCAAAAAAGTTTTAAATGACAAGAAATTCGAAATTATCGTGAAAAATTCAAAATTATCAGTTTCGATCATTCGAAAAATCCAAAAAATTCGGAAAATACAAAAAAATATCATAGAAACTTTAAAACTATAATTTCGGAAAATTTGCAAAATTCAAAAAATCTGAAAACTTTGAAAAATTCGTGAAGTAAAAAAAAACCGTCTAAAAAACTCAAAAATTATCAATATTTCGAGAATTTTCAAATTCCGGAAACTTCACAATTTTCCTAAATTCTAAAACACTTCCAAATTGTGAAAAATATTGACATTTTATAAATATTAATCTTTCCGCTTTTCCCGGTTCCTTCCAGTTCTATTTTTCGTTATTCATCAAATTTCAAGGTCAATTTTGAACCCCCCCCCCCCTCCCCAAAGAAAACCAATCATTACTTCCCTACGTTTCTCTCAATCCCGCCACTGTACAACAAAACAAATTTCGCAACCCAAACTCAAAACTCACACTCGTCGAAAAACCATCACACCCCCCACTCCTCTCCAAATGCACTAATTCACACCAATCCCTCCCCTTTGTTACCCAACACTCAAATCACGCTCGAGGCGTCTTGAACGATTGCTGACCCGCTCTATACATGTCAAGTGTTGGAGGTGATGTGTGTCATGTGCCGCGGATATTGATTTTTCGCGTGTTAATGCACCTCAAAATTAACTCCACCACCACTGACGCTAAAAAAGTAATCACAACTGGCACACTCAATCATCAGCTAATTTTAATTTCACACCTATTAATGTTCCCCTCACAAATCCCCTTAATTCGTCAGACTTCCACGTCTGACGCGTTTCGTAACTCATCCAACATTTTCCTAACAATCGGAGATGTTCCCAACTGATTGGAAATTGCTCAATTTCGACGAAAGGAGACGAAATGACTAGAAATGTCAAACCTAGATTTTCGACTCGAATTAGCGACTGACAGAACGCACTTTCATTAACGATAGCTCGTTGACAATTGCGGTAAACTCACCTCGACTTGGGCTGTCTGCGGGCGTCGGAGGCTAATCTTTGGGCGGACCTTAGGCCGAAAAAAAGCTGCACTTTTTTACCGTTTAACGCGCTGTTTTGCGTATAATAATCCGATACGTATCGTGACGTATCGTTACGTCTCGTGAATGGGACTGCGCAAGACTTGATAAAACTTGAAGGAACTCAATTGTTATTCACGTACGAGTGGAGACATCTGGGTTTTGGGGCTTTCGAGGGTGGAATATCGACCGTTGAGGTTATCAGGGACGGGTAACCAGGGGGATTTTGGGGGGTTTTGCGTTTGGATTGGAAAATTTTGGGAAATTTGATCGTGCGTAGGAGATTGATCGTGCGGAATATTGTTTTTGCGCAGTCGGTTAAGTAGGGATTTACGGGGTTTTTAGTTTTGGACGATATTTTTAGAATGACACAATCCACAAAAATGATGAAAAATTTTTAAAAAGCAGTGAAAGCTCCAGAATTATCTTCGAGTTCAAAAATTTAGAATTTTTCACGAAGAAATGAAAACGTTACAAAATTTTCGAATGACTGAGATAAAAAATGCTGAAAATTCGATTTTTAATCAAATAAAAGCCAAAACCCCTTCCGTAATTTCCGAGGAAACTTTTCCGGAAAACTGTAATATACTATTAATTACTATATACGAGAAATCTCGTGGAATCCAAAAAATATAAATGAATTTCCATTGATATTTGCATTGGATCAGAATGATTAGATATCAGATACGTAGCTGCTACCTCGTGTAATTAGTTAATAATCACAGGTTATTCATTTGTAGATTGTAAGTATAACATAAATAAATTATTTATCACCTTTTATTCGTTATTAATTTATTATTATCTTATATAAGCTACAGTTTTGTATTTTGCACCAGATAACAATTTTGAAATTGAAGTTAAAATTTACCATCCATAATTTTGACGTGATTGATGACGATACGTAATCGTGTGTATAAAAACTGTAACGTAAAACTTAATATTTAATTTCCACGAACAAGTTTTAATAGAACTATTGTTAAATAACTCCTTAATCTTATCCTGACGTTTTTTCATGCATAATGAGAATGACACAGCGATTCGTCTATCATTATACTATCACGTATAAGTCATGATCCATACATAATGGTACAAAAATGGACCAATCCAATGATGACACAAACATGCGTAAATGATTGCGACCTTGAAAAATTTGTCTCTTATCACTGATTTCTCTGGTAGTAGATCATTGTACATTCATTCATCAATTATATACGGTCATGATTCATACATAGTGGTAGAATGATGCGGTCACAGTTGTTACAAATCATTGTACCATCAGCATGAATCACATTCTACAATGATGGTGTGATGATTGTCATTACATTGCTGTGTGGGCACTAAGTGCAAACTATAATTTATCCTACGATGTAAAAAAGTGTTTTTAAACGGTTTCAACACTGAAAAAAGTACGCACCTCTTCCGTAGAGTAGAATGAAAACTTTTTCTGGCTAGAGCACTGTGGAATATTATTACTGACGAGGGAAGGGATACGAAGTATTGTGGAAATCCGCGGAGCACGTTGAAACGATACATATTCTTGGGAGGTGTAAGAGTTCTCATGAATATGTCTTTTTATGTGACACGGATATTAGAGAGTGCATACCATACAGGATATGTACATTGTACATGTACATATGTATACCCTGTCTTGCAGTATGTTCTGATCTGAATTAAAGTTACCTCAATACTCTTCAGGGTGGAATTTCGCTGGTGAAATAATTCATTCCAGGATTTGATTGACACTCTTCAAACTCCAAAATTTACATTCATTTGTATTGTTTCGTATCGATATTGCCGGAATATAAAAACTTCGAAAAATGACTACATTTTGGGAAATCGATCGATTTCATGGATTGTCGAGAACTTTTACATTCGTAGATTTAGTGGGGTGGGAATTAGAAGTAATTTTGATGTTTTTCCATTTGCTTACTGTTGTATGCTCGAAATTTCGAAAAACCAGCGTATAGTGACCCGTAAATCACTCTGTAGCATCTAAGTTTTCCGTCTAGGTTCCTTGTTTCGTTTTTCTGCAGATTCGTCTACTCTTTACGAGGAAAATGAGAGTTTAATGGTTAAAATCGAATATGGGCTTAACATTGAAAAAGAGGACTCCGTCAACTGCAATCGAGTGCAGCTACAAATCGAATTTGTGCCCGACTGTATCAGAAATGAGGATTTTTCGCGCTTGCGAAACGAGCGGAAAATAGCCGTTTGCATGCCCTAGGGCTAACAAAAATTTTTTCAGCCTTATGGCCGAGAATTTCATTACGCTAATCGATCTAATTCGATCAATTCGAACTTCTGAAACTTCAAGGGTGAAGTTCATATTGACAACATTAAATTCGAACATTGAATACAGAAATTTTATGTCTGAATTTTGATTCTGAAACTTTGAGATATAAAATGAATTCCGAAACTTCAAGGTTTGAGTTTATATCGGAAACTTCAAGTTTGAACTTCATTTCGGAAACTTTAAGTTTGAACTGCATTTCGGAAACTTCAAGTTTGGAATTCCATTCAGCAAGTTCATGCCAGAAATGAACTTTAGAAATTTCAAAGTTTGAATTTATGTCGAAAAGTTCAAGTTTGAACTTCATTTCGAAATCTTCAAGTGTGGAGTTACATTCAGGAAGTTCATGCCAGAAATGAACTTTCGAAATTTTGAAGTTGAAATTTCTATCGAAAACTTTAAGTTTGAACTTCAATTTGGAAACTTCGTGTTTGGAATTTGATTTCGCACTTTGAGGTAGAAAATAGAATCCGAAACTTCAAGGGTGAAGTTCATGTATCGATATCTTCAAGTTTGAACTTCATTTCGGGAACTCCAAGTTTGAAGTTTAATTTTTCAAGTTCGAACCAGAAATGAACTTCCGAAACTTCAATCTTCATCTCGAAGACTTCAAGATTCAACTTCATTTCGGAATCTTCAAGTTTGGAGTTCCATTTAGCAAGTTCATGCCAGAAACAGACTTCCGAAACTTCAAAGTTGGAATTTATATCGATTACTTCAAGTTTGAACTCCAATTTGTAAACTTCATGTTTGAAATTTGATTCCGCACTTTAAACTAGATAATAAAATCCGAAACTTCAAGGGTGAAGTTCATTTATCGATATCTTCAAGTTTGTACTTCAATTTAGAAACTTAAACTTTAATTGGAAAACTTCGTGTTTGAAATTCATTTCGGAAACTTTAAATTTAAACTTCATTTCGGAAAATTTGAGTTCGAACTTCATTTCAGAAGCTTCAAGTTTGAAGTTTAATCTCGCAAGTTCAAACCGGAAATGAACTTCCGAAACTTCAAGGTTATAGTTTATATCGAACACTTCAAGTGTGAATTTCAGTTTGGGAACTTCAAGTTTCAATTATAATTCGGAAACTCAATGTATGAAGTTTGATACTACAACTTATTGCTAGAAAATGACTTTCGAAACTACAAGGTTCATATCGGAAACTTCAAGTTTGAACGCCAATTCGGAAACTTGATGTCAAGTTTATTCAAAGTATTATAAAAATTTCTGCGAACATTTTAATGGCTATCATTTTCTTCATGAACTAAAATTTGTCCAAATTTGGACATCGCAAGCCCTCAAAATCCAAATGTCTGATACAGCAAAGGCACAAAATTATGTGTGTAAGTCGGGCGTAATACCTCCTTCTTTGCCCTCGATACACAAATTATCATTTCTTTCAACTATAGGGTACTTGAAGGAAATTTCGGACAGTGGGAGAGTTCGGACACTCTGCCTCCCTCCGACTGCCCGAGGCCAATTTTTTTCGAAAATTACAGTGTACAAGTATTTCGATATTAAAACCAAAAAGCGAGTTCCAAAAAATCGCTATTTTCGAGATTCAACAAATCATTGAGTATCATTCGTATGAAATTACGTAAATTCACCCGAAAAACTTGTACGTCTTCCATGAACGGGTAAATTTTGGCTGGAGTAGTATTCTTGAAAGAAACATCACTAAAACTCAGAAAAAGGATATACTTCTATGTCTACTCAATTTCATGTAACATTCTGACAACTTGAACAATTTTTTTTTCAAGGTGTCCGAACTTTTCCTCAAAAATTTCAACGGACAAATTTTCAACTTTTTAAAAAAATGTGCAAAGTTATTATCGAACAATTAGAAGTATAATTTCAACTTCAAGCGTTGGTTCTAAAGGGTCAAGATGAACAATTAGAACTGAAAACGTATTATTATTTCTATTTTTGCGACTGCAACATCGATTCCAAAAAGATGTCCAAACTCTCCCTCACTTACCTGATGATACTATTTCAATATTTTCTTCACTCTAACCTCAAAATTGGTACTTCAAATGTTTTTTTTCGGCCAGCGTGAAGAAAAGTATTGTGTTGCGTATGCAGGCAATTGTTGATTTTGACGAAATTATTACGACACTCGCCTTCGGCCCGTGTCGCAACCCTTCATTTCGTCAAAATCACCAATACCTGCTTGCACAACAATATACTATTATTCAACTTCCGCGAGAAATATGTAATTTCGTGGCCCTGCTGAGAGTGGACGACATAATGGATTACATGATTGTTGACATATGGCACTCGTGGGCAAATAAACTGTTCGCCCACGCTTATCTTAGCGACCTATAGCTATTTACTCACGTTCGCTAATGCTCATCTTAGCGACTTATTTCTATTTACTCACTCACTCTCAGTTTAGCGACCGTCTACGCAAGCTTGGAGATATTACGACATAAAAACTACCTCCGTGATTAATAACTATTGCAATAATTGCTCCTTTTTATCAAACACTATTTTACACTTTTTTACATACGCATCAAGCTAATTCAGCTGTTTAGAACAAATGAAAACACGGTACGGGAAGAAATGAGATCATTTCGACAATTTAGGGTATCGCGGAATTTTGAGTGGCCAACGCGCAGATGACGCCATTTTGAGATTTCAGGCAGATACCTAGATAGACCGTCTGTATCTCAAAATGCCGTCACTAGCCTGAGTTGGCCGCTTGATACAATCAGTATTTTATCAGAACTCTGAGTGCGATCGTTGCGTCAATCAATCAGGTAACCCATTATTTTCCCCCTTCTCAGCAGGGCCACGAAATCACATATTTTTCGCGGTTGTCGAATAAAATATTGTGTGCGACTATTGGTCGAAAGAGGAGATTCCACTCACTAGTCGCACAATATTCTGTATGTTTTCCTGATTGCCACAAAAGGTACTAATTCGGATGTTTCTAATTCTTCTCAATTCTGACTATCGAGCCTTGAACTGACAAAAAATTCTACGAGAGATCGATGTCTCGATGCACATCCTCATGGATACATCAAATTTTCGCTCTTTTCAAATTTGCTCCAATCAAAGAAGATTCGATTCAAAATATTCTCAAGTTCCTGAATATATTTTGTTTTCGCTCATAGCGGTGTATTTGTACACGCCTCTCGGCTGAGGCTGCACTCTCGTTTCTGCAATTCGTTCAGGAAAGTACGTGCTATAAAGTATTTAGCTGGCTGGGTCATTCTGACAGTGAAAAGTGAGAGCCATCTTTGGCTGCTGGATTCCTAATGGAGATAAACGTTGAATGTCTTCTTCCTTTACCACGTGCACGCATAATAACTTTAGGCTTTGAAAAATTCGAACTTGCTGTTTCGGGTGCTGAATTGCAGTTGTCGAAAACAGCAAAATTATCCAAAATCTTTCATAATCTGGAGAAATCTATAAAAACGATTCTGAATATAAATTCATTGAAATTTTTCAAAACATCGAAAAAAATGTTTGAATCTTTCTTTTTCTGAATCAGTTCGAATTTCCAAAGACTTGCAGGAATTTCATCGATTTATCTGAAAAATTTGATTCGTTTGAGAATTTGAGAGTTTGTTCGTCGTATTGTGGTTTTGTAGATAAATCTTGGTAAGAGCCTGAATTTGGGACGAAACGTCGATGACTAAAATAAATATTGGTGGGGAAAATCGGAAAATATTTTAAATTTTAATTATCACTGCCCAACGAGTATCCTTGTTCAACATCAACATTGATCCAATTTGGGAAAAAAAAAATAGTTTCTCCATGCGTGAATTCGTAAATTCATAACAGTACGCATATATATATATATATACTCAGACTTCATACCTGATCACCACTCACTTCACCCTCTATTTTATAAATATAATATGAACTCCATGACCAGTCTACACGGAGATAAACTCATGACGCTTTCGCACTAGTCACGTTTTGCAGATATTGTACTCTCGTGAAATTTTTATGAAAATGCGCGACGTTAGCTCAACGGAAAATTTTTTTTCAGAGCATAACGAAAAATACTGTTTTTCAGAAACTAAAAATTCAATAAAAGTTCAATTTTGAGCTTGGAAACTGAAAAATTGCAGATATTTCGTGAAGTGTAAAAATATTAAAACTCAACAACTTTCGAACTTGAAAAGTTCAACATTCTTAGAACCTTCGAAATTTTTTTAAAATTTGCAGAACTTTAAATTCCGAAGCTTCCTCAATTTTGAAAACTACTAAAAGTTCAAAATTGCTCGATTTTTCTAAATATTTTCGATATTTGGAATATTCTAGAACTTCCTCAAATTTTGAAAGTTTCAAAACTTTTCAACTTCAACACTTGGAATTTCCGAAATTCAGATAATTTCGAAAGGTCTAAGCTTGAAAGTATAAAAAATGCTGAAATTTTCAGAAGTTTGGAATCACTGAATCTCAACAACTTCCGAACCTTGAAATAATCTTCAAATATTCGAAATTCCTTGAAATTTTCAGAACTTAAAAATTCCAAAACATCCAAAATTTTCCAAAGTGTCGAAAGTTCAGAATTGCGAAAATCTTCGAAATTTAAGAATTTCCTGAAATTTCCAAAATTTAAAAAGTACCAAAAATTTAAAAATTCTGACACTTCACTATTTCAATCCTTTAAAATTCCGAAATTTAGAAAATTTCAAAAATTCTTAAGGCTTAATGAAAGCTCGAAAATTGGTAACATTTCCAGAAGTTTGAAAATACTTG
>JAPYZK010004413.1:0-10469 GCA_030522785.1 Platygaster equestris
GGGGTGGGGGGGTGGGGGGGGGGGGGGGGGGGGGGGGGGGGGGGGGGGGGGGGGGGGGGGGGGGGGGGGGGGGGGGGGTTTGGTTTCTCGACAAAGATTCTATTTTTGATTTAAATATGCTCCTGTTTGTCTTAGAAATTTAGATTTTTGGGAGTTTTTTTGGGGGGGGGGGGGGGGCTATATCCTGATATCCCCCCCCCTTCCTGCAGCGTCCACTGAGTGATGATATTTTGTTGCAGCGGAGCTTCGTGCGACCCGACGTGCATCAACGGCGAGTGCACTTCTCAGAACGTTTGCACGTGCAATCGCGGTTATACGAATGATATTCGTGAACCGAACAAATGTATTCCCATGTGTTACGGGGGGTGTCCGGATGGGGTGTGTTCTGCTCCGAATTTTTGTATTTGTAATCGAGGATTCGTCAAGGACCGCAGTGTCAAAGGAGTGCAACGGTGTATTCCGCAGCAGTGAAGATGGCTGATTTGTTTGTTAAGGTTGTTCGGAAATAAAGCTTTTTCTTTACTCTAACTTTGAAATTGGTACTTGAAGTGTATTTTCCGGCCATCGTGAAGAAAAGTACTGTGGCAATTGTCGATTTCGACGAAATGATTGCGGCACTCGCCTTTTGCGCTTGCCACAACCCTTGATTCCGTCAAAATCATCAATGCCAGCTTGCACAACAACGTACTATTGTTGACGTGAACTCTGGACTCTTTTGAAACGTATCGGAACAGTTGAACGAAAACCCTGCAGCGATACATGGAATTTTGTAATTTTGAGGTTATAGCTCGTTGTATTTGATGTTTCGATCCATGTCGATTCGCTCGTCTGTTTGTAAAGTTTGTAAAGTTTACAAAGTTTGTAAAGTTTGTAAAGCTCATTCTCAAAATCGGCGAACCGAAAAAAAACATTTTCGATATCCTCAGTAGCCTGAATGATTAAAAGCACAGTTGATGAATATTATCAGGAGATAATTATCGACTATGAATTTTCACCACGGGGATAAACAAACTTACGTACATGCTTATTCCTTTATTTTATCCTTATCTCGCGTGTTCTTCGTGTATCTTTTCCTGTACAATATCAAAAACTACCGGATAATCAAGAGTATGCATAATTACTATTCATGTTATCTTCAGTTATCTAAGAAAACAGAACTGTCGATGATCACACTATTGATGAAAGTTTGACCAAGAAGCTAGCGAACATATAACAACCTTCAAAATGAAAGTGTCGAAAACTTTTCATCTGTTTGCAGTTGTCACTGCGGTTCTACTTTTACACCACGTCGTGGATTCGAAACGGATAAGTAATCTGCAATCTTCAATTTGCAGTGAAGAATATCACTGACTGTCGGATAACTTGATGAATGTTCGATTTCCAGAGCCCCAACATGAAACAATTATCGTCGATCTACAACTGAAGAGCTACACAAGTAAAAAGCTTCATGAGCTCAGAGTGGAGAAAATTGGCGGCCAAGACTACTTACGTGTGGGAAGTACAATAATGCCGGGTGCTGGATATGTGGTACATTTTAGAAAGCAATCATTACCTACTATCTAAGTGATTTTCATCAGTGCATACAATTGTTGTTGGTTACGGAAATATGTTGGGGAAATAATGGTACACTTATTTTATGTTGATACATTCGTTTACTCTTGTGTCGCGCGGTACGAGATGAAGAAAAGTCCACTTTGGTTTAAATAATTTATTTCAAGAACAATGTCATTCGATCGAGGATTTTACAGTAACTGTTCAGTCTTATGAAGAGTCGTCGACTCGTACGAGGGCCGTAATAGGCGGCCCTGCCTAGTCGCGTGAGCGTCGTGGGCCAATCACATTGTCCCACGGATCGGGTGACCTTCGGTTTGAAGTCACGTAAAAGTCGGTCCAAAGTCACGTACGAGTCATTGACAAATGAAATTGACACTAATTTGTGGTTGCCAATTTCACTGCGTAAACGATATCTTTAATGATATTAACAAGGTTTTTATGTTACGTTTGACTTATATTAGGTTGGTTAGAAAGTCATGCGAGACACAACATGAGTAGAATATAAAAACATTTTATTTCAACAATAAACAATTATACAGTAATGTATGCTCCCTCTGCATCTACAACTCGTGCCCAGCGCTCTGGTAGACTTTGCACGCCTGCACTCGGCATTTCCAATTCAAGTTCCCTAGCCAGTTGAGAGCAACGGAATTTCGACGTTAAAATGTCTCCAAAAGGCGATGTTTAGGCAACGTTTGAGTCACTACGTGAAATCATTGAAGCATCGATTTCAGAACGTTTTTCGAACGAAATAAATAAAATTGCAGCATTTAGTTTAATCTTTATATTATTATATACGTACAATCTTTGATAGTTGTATTTTCAAACGTTTTTTGCGAAATTTGCAAAATTCGAGTTCTGAAAATTTGGAGATCCTGAGTTTCCCAGGAATTTTGAAGATTTAAAGTTTTTCGGAATTTGAAACAAACGGGTTTCTTGAGAAATTTCGAATATATTAATATATTAGAGTTTTTCTTCTTAATGAAAAAATTCTAATTTCTTTAGAAATTCAAAAATTTGTAGTTCTACAATAGATTCGCGAATTTTGAGGTTTTTCTGTAGGTATGGATATCTTGGGTTTTTCGAAAAATTTGACGTCTAGAGTTTTATGAAAATTTCTAAAATTATTAGTTTTTAGAAACAATCGAAAATTCCGATCTTTTTTTATTGCGCAAATTTGATGTTTTTCACAACAAACGAGAAATGTCACGTTTTCTAATAAATTAACAAATTCCGGTTTCTCAAAAAATTCATGTTTTTTGAAACAGTTAAAAATCTTCGAGTTTTTCGAAAATTCATAAAGTTTTGTGTCCTTTCAAAAATATGAAAATCCTAAGTTTTGCAGAATATTCCAAAATTATATGTTTTGATTTTAATTGCAAAATCGAAATTTTGTTGAACCATTCAAAAAGTTTGAATTCTCAGAAAATATAATGAATTAATTATTTTTCTGGAATTGATCCGAGTTCGAAATCGTTCGAAAATTCTGCATATTTTGAGTTTCTTAATAAATTTGAACAATTAGAGTTTTTCGAAAGATCCGAAAAGTTTGAAAGTTTTCGGAAACATGAGAAAATTTGGATTTGTTTGGGAAATTTTTCGTCGCCTCGAAAAGAGCGACGAGAAACGTTGCTCTTAACTGGCTATGAGAATTATAGGGCCAACAAATAAGGTGGCCCCCAAAATTCATACATCAGCTAAATAATTCATAAAATAGCTGAATAGTCTATAAAATGGAAACGATATCTCTCTCTCTCTCTCTCTCTCTCTCTATTTTCTTTCTATTTCGTTCATTTGTGTTAATTCGTTTTCATGTTCAATTGTTATTATGCAGTGTATACATGTTTATCTCTAGGTATGAGTTAATCAATTGGAATTATTAGTATGGTAGGATTTATAGCGTTGATAACTTAGCTCTGACTTGGTTTTACTCAATTTCACTCACAGTTCAAACTGTTATAAGCTGTAAGGCCCCATGGACCCTTGGTCTAGGGCAAAATAAAGAAATTAATCAATCAATCAATCTCTCTCTCTCTCTCTCTCTCTCTCTTCCTCTCTCTCTCTAATTATTTCTCCTTCACCTAATTTTGAGGAAGAATATCGAATAAAATTGTCTAATTTTCCGTAATTGCAGATAGAGTTAAAGGGGTCATATTTTCTTCGGCGACTGACATTCGATTTATGTAACGCACTCGAATTCCCGGAAGAGTTAGAAAACCTGGGTAATGGAATTCTCAAGTTTTTAGGTCTTTATGACCAGCATTGTCCAATAGCGGTGGTAAGCTCCATATTTTTCGGCTTCCTCTAAGACATGTAATCGATTGTGACAAGTATTAGGGTTACCATCCGAGGCGAAGCCGAGGACTGTAATCGCACGAGTCCAATCAAATTTCATGTCGACAGTGCATACGATATTTTAAACACTGAAGGGAAATATTGCAGTTTCGCAGTCTTTCTCATAGAAAATTTTTGTTGACAGGGTGACAAATTCTTGATACAAAAGACTCACGTCGAAGTCACGGATTTTACAGAACGAAATATAGCTAGTGCCAAAACTTTCGAATTAAAAATAATAAAGGTTTCGTGCAAGAATTTCATGATTCCGAAGGAGTTGATCGTATGGCCGTACAGTTATCAGCCAGAAAAATGCAAATTTGACAAAAACTACGCTTTGCTGAAGATTAATACTGGGCAGGATAAGACGAAAAAGTTTTTTGGATAACTGGACGTTCTTTGAATTTGCATGTGATTTGCATGTGCTTGAAGATCGATTAAAACGAATGATGCTGCTGGGTACGAAATAATAATTGTATTGATAAAAGTTTGAAAGTATAGCTTCAGTTCTGTGAAATGTACGAACTTGAATAAATACAGCGTGTCGATATGTTGTTTCGGAATATTACGCATTTTTTGCTTGAACATGCATCAGGGATGATATGATCGCGAAATGCAAAGGGCTTTTCGAATATAATGAATAACCAATCCGATGGGGAAATTTAACAGGCTGAGAAAAGAAAAACCGAACCAGTAGTGACAGAAACCATGAAGTTTCACATACATGGGGCGTTGATAAATCTCGATTTGGAACACTGGTATCGTAAAATTACGTAGGAACCGATCAAAAAGATCGGAAAACGATGTCATAATTGAGAACTTGACTCGAACACGATTACCGACGGTCGATAAAGTAGAGATCTGACTTGGCGACAGTCAGTAAATTCCTAAAATATTGAAAATTTCGAAAACTATCGGAGAGCTAAAACAAAGGTGGAAAACTATCGGAAAATGCGAAAAAATTTCCTTCTCAACTTCGGAAATTTTCCAAGTTTTATTTTTATTGAGGAAAAAACTTTTTATTGCATATCTTCACGTTTTAGACGTTTTGGAGTCGAATGACAGTGGTCCTAGGCCTTAATTCCATTCAAAGTTCTTTTTAAGTGTAAGAACATTTCGTCTTTAATATAAATCAGTGAAATACAACCTGCCTTACATTCATAACGTAATTTTTTGTAGGGGGGGGGGGTAGTTAATTTCTATGAATTTCACAGATAAGATGAGCAATCTTCCGTACATGCTTATTTATTCACTGAATTCTTATCTCGCGTGTTCTTAGTATTTTTGTTTTTGCATAATTACCGGAATAACCATTCATTTGAAAGATTCTGTATCTATGATACGAATAATCAACGATATCCTAAGTCACTGTCCATGATATCGTGAGTTGTTCAACAAAACAGAGCTTACGAAGATCACACTGCTCATAAAAATGTGACCAAGAAAGTTCAAAACATACAACAATTTTCAAAATGACACTATCAAAAACAGTTTTTATGCTTGCAGTTATCAGTGCGGTCCTGCTTTTACATGACGTTGTGGATTCGAAATTTAAACGTAAGAAGACTGTTATTTAAACAGTAAGAAATACTAACTCAGTAAATATTTGATTTCCGTAGGGATGAAAAAAGATACAACTGAGGTCGATTTCCAATTAGATGGCTACAAGCAAAAGAAATTACATGATATCACATTGGAGAAAAGTGGCGGCAAAAACTACTTGCGTGTACGATCTGCAATAAAAAAGAATGACGGGATGGTGGTAAATGTGAAAAAGCAATTATATTTACTGTCGCAGTCGTTTCCATCAATGCACACACATATAGACATGATATATGAGATGATAATTGATGTCTATTTCTTATATCGTGTATAATTATTTTATTATTCCATGATGGATTGTTCATACATATTTTTGTCCTGTACGTCATTCGTATGATGTTAATATAGTCATTTTTCTAATCCTTCGAATTTCAGATACAGTATAACAATCCAAGCAACAGTGTCAAGACCACGATAAATTTATGTAATGCGCTCGAACACCCGGAAAAGATTGGAGTTCTGGCGACAGCTGTCCTGAAGTTTTTAGGTTTCTATAACCACAAATGTCCATTTAATGTGGTAAGCTGCATATTTCGTAGGTTTTCTCGTGAAAACGGATGCATTGGAAATGACCTTGAAGCACTCGTATACACATAAGTCTATCAAAACGTATAATATACTAATTTTTGACAGACAGGTGAATTTTCCGGAAGAGTCCTTATCGGTAGTAACTAATTTATCTTATTCAACGCCTGCGAGAAATATGTAATTTCGTGGCCCGGCCGAGAGTGAACGAAATAATGGATTACCTGATTTTTGACGTATGGCATGCGAGTGATGAATGCGTTCGCCCACTAGTGGGCGAATAAGCTGTTCGCCCACGCTCATATTAATGACTTGTAGCTATTTACTCACTTACGCTCGGTTTAGCGACCGTTTACGCACGGATAATGGAAACAAGATAGCGGACGAGCGACTTAATGTATATGGAAACGTCAAACTCCCCAACCCTAACCTCAAAATTACAAAACTGTGTTATATAATTGCAGCCGAGGCAGTAAAATTGCACTACAAATTCTGCAATCTTCTGTATCGTGATTTCATCTCCACAGGATGACTCATTCACGATGGCAGAAAAAATGCACATCGAAGTTACGGATCCTGGAGAAAAATTGGTAGTTTATCGAAAGTTCTTGTTCATATCCATGAAGAAGCTTAAGTGCAAGGATCCAAAATCACTGGAAGATTCAGTTATATATGTAGGACGTTCAAGGTACATGTCTTGCGCTCAGAAGATCAACAATGAATTCAAAATCAAAACTAACTTTATGAAGTATCGGTAATAACTCGGATGTCTCTATGAAGATAGATTCGCAGGAATGGTCCTGAGTGGGAATTGATTCTAGTAGAGTTTAAATGTATAGCTTCAGTTCTGTAAAATATTCCGACTTGAATAAAGACAGTGTGTTAAAATGTTGCTTTGGGATATTATCCATTCTCTGCGACAAAATTCATCGAACATTACATGATTGCGAAATGCGAAGTGACCCTCCAAAATTATAGTTGAACAAACGAATAGTACAATTTTACAGGTTGAGAGCAGAATTACAGTGTACATGTGTTTTGACATTAAAACAAAAAAGCGAGTTCTGAAACATCGTCTTTTTTTCGGGGAGGGGCAGGGTTAGTTAATTACTAAGAATTTCATAAAAGAGATAAGCAATATTTTTAACATGCTTATTTATTCACTGAATTCTTATCTCATGTGTTCTTGTTATATTTTGTGCTATACAATCTCAAAAATGCCCAAAACAACCATTCATTTCAAAGACATTGTATTTATGATACGAATAATCAACAATATTCATAATCACAACGTCAGTATATCAATTACATCATTTGATTTTTCCGTATTATCTTGGAGTAACAATACCTAAATGTTGGAAAAAGTGCGTCGACGCAGTGTCGGATTATTTTCTCTCCGTTCCACTGATAAGCCTAGCGCAGCATCCTGTTGATAGGAACCGCGATAGAAGGACAATAAGCTAAACGTTTTCGATTACTCAAGCTCAGTGTCACGTCAGAAACGTTTCCAGAATGATTCTCGCGTTTTTAATCTCGATCTCGCTTTGTGGAATTGGTCCAGGGCACTCGCTTTTGGATCACCATGATCTTTCACTTATCGCTAATGTTGACAACCCTAATTCCGTTTGCAAGAAAGTGTACAGGTAATGAGCGAAGATCTTTTTCTCCCGATTTCGAAACAGTGAAATGATATTCTGAGGATTTTTTGGTGTTCTCAGTGTTCTCACTTCTCATTATGTGCCTTACGTGGAAACGTATCGAGCGCGATCTCTGTTTGAGTACCGGATACGAACGAGGATAAATTACAGAATCGAAGTACGTAGATGATTTTTTGATGAAAAGTTTTTATCATTCTGAAAATTCCAACTGAATCAGTTATTCGATATGGCCCATCGTGTCGCGTCTTGTAGTGTATTTTCCATCACGACAGCCGAGAAAACACTCCGAATTCTCAATATTGAGGTTATACTGTGATCAAAATCACCGTAAAACCAGCTTTTTCCCCCATAACACATCATCAAAACATCAAAAACTGACAAACCACCCTATTAAACCCACTAATCCAGCCGAATTCTAAAAGAACCAAACCACATGGAAAACCGAGGACACCTGCTGCAGCGGCTACACCCAGTTCCAAGGAAGCTGCATCCCAGTCTGCGAAAAAAACTGTGAGTTCGGGTTTTGCTACAAACCCGACGTCTGCCACTGCCTCGCAGGCTACGCGAAATCCCCAGGAAAACCCGACAACGTCTGTTCCCCAGTCTGCGAAAACGAATGCGTCCAAGGGTTTTGCGATAAGCCCAACAGCTGCACATGTCTCCCAGGCTACAAGCTCGAAAACGACGGTTTCACCTGCGTCCCACTCTGCGAACCCTCGTGCTCCGTAACCGAATTCTGCGCAGAGCCCAACGACTGTCGCTGCATCCCTGGGTACAAGAGACCGCCGGGGAAGAATTCATCCCTGGATATCGGGCACCTAAATTCACTGAGTCATAATGTTTCGAGAGAGCTCTGCGAAGCTGTTTGCGACGTGCCATGCGCCAATGGCGACTGCGTAGCACCGGATACTTGCAGATGCCACGAGGGATACGCCAAAGTTGGAGACGCGGCGTTCAACTGCGCCCCGGTGTGCAACCAGACGTGTCATTTTGGGAGCTGCGCAGCTCCCGGGGTGTGCGGGTGCCGACCCGGATATGCGGCGAGGGCTGGTGGACCGGAGAACGTTTGCGAACCTGTGTGCACGGAACCTTGCGTGAATGGGGTAAGATTGGGATTTTTCTAAATTTTGCTTCACCATAGAGGATTTTCATGTTTATAACGATGAATAATTGATCTATCTTGATGTCTCTTTATTTGAATCCACAAAAATCCCACTTATCTCCACACAAACTCCAAGGTATGTCCACACAGGTGTCGATAACGCGTTTTATTTTTCCACCATTGTCTAGTGATCAGGACACCTTTTTCATCCCCACACAATCTCCACGGCGGTTTGAATAGCGCGGTAAATTTTTCCACCATTGTCTAGTGATCAGGACGCCTTTTTTATCCCCGCCAAAACTCCAGTGCGTTCAATTTTTCATTTTTCCACCATTGTCTAGTGATCAGGACACCTTTTTCATCCTCACACAAACTCCACGGCGGTTTGGATAGCGCGTTAAATTTTTCCACCATTGTCTAGTGATCAGGACACCTTTTATACGTACCCATGTGAAGATATTTATCATATTCACCCAGTCCACGTCCACCGATGCGTCACTTGAAAAGGAATAGAAGCCCTAAGAATTGTTTTCAGAGTTAAAAAGTGATAATACACCCTTACGGTTACCAATACTCGTTTGTGAGTGAAAATCAAAGTTTCTACGTACTTCTCTTTTTCTGCACACATCCATTTCTTAAAGAGGTCGTCCATATGTCACGTTATCCTGTTTAAAGAAAAATAAATATAATTTTGCACATGGTTATGACTACAAGTTGATAAATATCGACTAGACTACCAACAAATGCCCTTTCCAGATCTGCGTAGCCCCCGAAACCTGCGCCTGCACCGAACCCTATGTCCTGTTCGGCGACTCCAGAAACGAGTGCAAGCCAACCTGCAAAGATAACTGTACAAACGGACACTGCAGCGAGCTCGGCATCTGTACTTGCAACCCCGGCTACGAGTACAACGCGACGATGCGCGGTTGCACCTTCCATTGCGAATGCCAGAACGGTTTCTGCAGGGAACCAGACCTTACTTGCAACTGCGACGAAGGGTACGCTTGGACGGAAGTCGACAACTCGACGCTTTGCGCTCCGAAATGCCACGATGGATGCATAAACGGCACTTGCACCGCGCCGGAAGTTTGCGCATGTCCGAAGGATCGCGTTTTCGTCAACGATACCAGAGGTGGGAGCGGATGCGTGGACCCCTGCGAAACTTGCGCTAATGGGGCGTGTTCGGCGGAGGACAGAATTTGTCAATGTTATCGGGGATGGAACGGGAGTGACTGCAACGTGCCGTATTTGTGCATGATTGGTTTCGAAGAGGTCGAGTATCGAGAACGTATGTGAGTATGTGTTTGTTTATGCCTTATTATTTGTTATTGTTTATTCGTACGCCATCATTTTCATTATTATAGATTATTTTTTATTATTATTTCTCATCATTTTCCATTAATTGCCATTAAGTCCGATCAATTCCTATCGATTTCGATCGAAACTCATATCAGTTTTTTCGAATCCGATAATATTCTATCAATGACTATTGATTGCCTTTGGACTTCTATCGATTTCCATCAATGTTTCTTCATTCTCATCACTTAAGTGATGAAAATGGGATATCGACGGCATAAAAATAAGTAGAACAACACATGTAAGATCCTTTGTATTGTACGTGCACTAATGGAACGTTTGGAATAAACTTTTTTCACGGATTCTCGATCTTTTTTCATTTTTCTGTATCTTTACAG
>JAPYZK010004414.1:0-10771 GCA_030522785.1 Platygaster equestris
ATTATCAATTAGACTCAAAAGATCGCATCGGTAACTATGAAATTGCCGCGATGTTTCTGCGCCGCTTGCGCTTGAAAACTGGCGCGTGCATTACACAATAGTTCCCGGCAAAAATATTTCGGGAAAATCAAAGTTTCAATGTTTTAGTTTGGTTCAAACGGGATGAAAAAATTCATCCCTCTCAAAACTTTTCTTCGAGCGCATGCAATATGCATAGAAAAGGGAAAAAACTGGTATTTCACTCGTTTTCTTCGCGTCCGAGTAAACACCGTGGAAGGTTTTGAATCTCGGTCGCGTCGGAGATTTCGTTGAGATTCCAAAGCCGACTGACCATCGCTTTTACGCGAACGCGATTCGCCCCAAGTTCGCACGCTACGAACTGTAGGTACCGTTGCGCATCAGTTCATCACTCCGCATCGCTGAAAATCTATCCCTGAGAAAACACACCGTCTTACGTTACTTTGTAATGAAATCCTTTACGACTTTTTTTCCCTCGTGCTAATCACGCAAAGCTGACGCTGTAATCGCCGAGTAAGCGTGTTCATTTTACGTGATCGTGACAGCAGTTTTGTGTACACTGAGAAAAAACCCTAGTACTTTTTGCTTTACATATATAAGGTGTTACTATATTATGGTAACCTTTACGATAGTATAGTAACCTCTACAATATGATACTGATTCTTCTCATATTATAGCACAACTTGCTATTTTTATGTCTTTGATAACTATACAGTATAGCAGCGAGTTTAATATATCAGTTAATAATATACTGATATTAGAAAATACTATAATAATTGGTTTCTTCCTTGACGGAATATAAGTATTTAATATACGTGGTGTACAAAGTTTACTCTGGATAATTAGAAATTGTGCATTTCACGTTTGTCGAAATGTAAAATTTTTTATCAGTGCTTAATGTCTAGCAATATTTGGAGTATTCGTATGCATATAATACATTTGAGTTCACACAAACTTATATTGAAGATAAGTTTTCCCTCCGGTACAGACTACAGAGTTGCGATAGCTCAATGTAGAAGCGTATATAGGTTTTAAGTGCGAGGTTTGTAGGTTCGAATCCCCCCACCGGCAAAAGAATTATTCGATTTTTCCGGAGCATTATTTAGGACAGAGTTAGATACCCTTCATTAAAGGTGTTATCCCTTCGTTAAAAAAATTTAAAAAATTCCGAATATTTTTTTGTACTCTAAAAAAACTTTCAATATATTATATATATTAACTTTTACTCAATGTATTTTCATTTTCACAATACTGAATCTATTATATCCAATATTATATGCAAAAATCTACAATATGCATATTTTGAACAATGCAAGATTGTGTAGAAAAAACTGCAATATTTGAGAGTGATTCCCCATTACTACATTTTCTAGTGAAAACTACCAGATTTTTTTCTCAGTGTACGCGATACCTCGGGTCTTTTTTTTCACTTTTTCCTAATTGCGAAGTGTAATAAAATTTTTGTCGACTTTTATGGGTAATTCGAGGGTTGATTGATCGCGTTGACGAGTTTAATGACGGGGTTCTTCGAAGGGGATTTGTCTGGTTAGAAATCAAGTTGTAGCTTAAATTTGTTACTTGAAAAGATAGTTAAGTCACGCGGACATTCAGATGAATGGACTTATTTCAAAGAGGAGTTCGGAAGCACGAACTAATCGAAACACAACAAAAATATGCTCCAACTCAAAAAATGCAAAAAGAAAATAAAAAAAGTGCATGCAAGTTTTGTGTCGAGTTATAATAATCGTGGAGCAAAATACCCTGTACTTTTCCCTCCCCGAAAAATTCTTGCATGGCAAAAAAAAGCCATAGAAACACGTGCAAAAACAGCATTTTTTCTCGTGCCCGAACTCTTGAATGTAACACCTGTACTTCGCGACATAAATGAGACGTGTGATTCGAGAAAAATGCGCTCAGCGAGGAAACGTTTAGAATAGCACACAAAAGGGCCAGAAAGCGACGCGAAGAATGCACGAAAGCGGCCGCAAATGGAGGACCTAAAGGGAATGAAGGGCTATCCCGGGCGTAAAGCAGCATTTTTCCATAATTGCAAGGGATTATCTTAATAAGTGGGGGTCGAGCTGCACAGGCGGACGCGTGGCGACGCTCTTTCTACGTTCCTATACGCGCGCGTGTAAATTTATGCACCTCGAAAAAATCATTTTCCTCATTGTATCTGAACTTATGCAAGCGGCGCATTGGGGTATAATAGCGAAAAACGTGATCGTGAAGTCGAAACTCGTATCTGCGTCACATTAAGGCTAACTTTGACATTCCATTCGTGACAAAATATTGTTTCAATGAATGTAATGAAGTACAAAAAGTAACAGAAACAAGTTAATGACTAATGAAAGGGGTGAAAAGCAAAAAGTGCTAAGTAACGTTTCAATAACTCTTACGGAAATCCCGTCAACTTGTTAATCTTGAAAGTTAACGGTTAACCCTGAATGTCGAGGGTTAACCCTCAAGTTGAATGGTCGAAACAACCCTCAAATTTAGGGGAATTTCCACAAGGAAACCTACTTGTGCCACTCACATTTTTCTTTTTTCAACAACGTCGAAGAACATTTTTTTGCACGTATGCAAAAACAAAGGCTATCATGAAAACTACTGAAAATCAGAATTTCCCAGTATACTCCGGAGGAATCTTTTTCCTTGTTAAACTAGACTATTTATGCAAAATATTCTGTTGATCAGGAATATTCAACTTCCAAATGATTTATTTCGAGGGTGTAGAGACAAAATAATGATTAGTCTCGTAAAGAGCAGAATGTACTATATAATTCAATGACGTGATGATAATGAAAAAAGGGGGAGCATAAAAAATGAATAATGAATGAGCAGAGCGTAAAAAGGTCATAAAGTAGGTCGTGAGAATACCAGAAATGTGGAAAATTAAATTGAATATAGAAATAATTACTATCTGCGGGATATTACGGTGGTTTTAATGTGAGATTCTTGACGTTAGAAGATATATTTCGACGTCTGAGGTTTTCATTCGTAAATAAATTTTCAACAAGATATTCCATTGCCCTAAGACTCGAAATGTAAATTTTTAAGTCACGAAAAACAAGACAAATTTTTCTAGCAAAACACGTTGATCACTGCGAAACACTGGAGCAATAAAATTGGTAACCAAGTCATAAAATTTAGTATAGTACTACAGAAACTCGGAAGTTTCGATTAATATTGAAGCCCATTTTAAGGTTCTGACGAGGAAACATTTCCAGATCGAAAATTTCGATTACGTTCATTAAGAGATTAATTAGAGTAGATCAAAATGTAGGATTTTTTAACGCTGATGCACTAACGATGATAACGCTAATTTAATAATGCGAAACTACATAAAAGTGACGTGTCACGAAATGAATAAATGTCGATAAACATTCGTCCCCTAAATGTATAAGAGCAAATCGAAAAAGACTACCTAAAATCGCCTCCAAAACCCCAAAAATTAACTGTCGTGAAGAAATGAGCTAATAACGCCCTTCATATTTTGCTATTCAATTTCTTCTCTTCATTGCACCAGACACAAAATTGCACCGTTCACCCTTTCGCCTCTTCTGAAAAAATACTTGCGTACGTAATCGCTCTCGACATTTTTCTTACTCTGTAATAAACACTCGCTACAGAATTCCCTCCCAAATCATATGTCGCTCATTTCCCCAGGCCGTAAGAACCTGAAAATTCACGTCCCCTCGAAAAATCTCCATAGCAATAAAATTGTAGTCCTCGTGCGTACAATGTAACGCGATCTCGTTTACCCCCCACTCCCCTCTCCCCGAAAAAAGACAACAAAATAAATGTACCCATTGCGGTAATAAAGCATTACCCGGAACATTAGCATATACGAGAGGCATAATGCGTTTCGAGATAAATGAGTTCCTTGTCTCGAAAAAAGAGTGACCCGAGGGCATAACCGAACCATCGAACACCGTAGAGAAGAGTTTACCCAAACAGTTAAAAAAGCGTGTCATCTGGCATTTTTATGAAAATAACGATTTCTGAGTCAATTGGTATTTCTAAAAATTGTAGTTTTACAATGTTGACAAAAATCTCATTCCCGATGGAAGCGCAATAAACGCCCTTTTTACGTTACGCAGCAAAGCTCTTTTTCGCGTTTCTCTTTCCTCGGTGTCCGCGGTATCTCGTTATTTATCGTCCTCCCCAGGCCTTATCCCGGCTTTCGCGCCTTTTGTCTTTCCCTTTATCCTACACGCAGCCCCGAGCGATAACTGCCGCGCACTCGCTAAAAGGCCGCTCTTAGCCATATATGTGCATGTGCGCGAGGGCCCGAAACCCCCGAAACAGGCCCATCATCGTCCGCCAGAGCGGCCAAACAATGATTCGGCCCCACGATATTAGCGGCTCGCTTTTATTCTGGTACGCATGTCAGAGCACGCGAAATTGCGCATGTTTAGGAATTTTGACAAATAATATTGTAACGGGATGCCCCAGGTTTTTGAATTATCGCGCCTAGTGCCACACAAAATGGCGACGTGTGTTGTAGCGGTGTAAAATGTGGAGGAAATGCTGATGTCGAATGACTCGTCCATTTTGTCAAAGACGATGACACAATGCATCGATCCCGTTACGAAGAATAAATCACCAGTTTTTTCTGCAATACTTCGATTTTTAAATTTGCCAGCTACAAAGTGTTAAGCCACGCTGACTCCGCGTCCATGCACAATTTCCTAATATAATTTTTTCAAACGCCCGAAATTTTACAAATTTTAAATATCAATTTCAAAATGTGTTCAATCTACGGTCGTATCACGTACCAATAAAAATAAAAATAGCGAACGGGATCGAATAGCGTGGGTCAATTGGCATAAATTGCACGAATGACGAGCCGCATGATTGTCTGGAACGTGCCACTTGGAATCGTTTGGCTTAGACGTTCGTTCGCTGGGTTTGTTTTTATCCCTTTCGATTAGTCGGAATACTTTCGGGGCACGGGTGAATTGAAGGGACGCGAGGGACGTTAAATCCTGAGAAATTCGAGCATTTAATCATTGAATTTCAGGTACCGAAGAATCCTCGATCGAACAGATGCCGGGTAATTGAATACGCGGTCTCTAAATACTTCCGAATTGGCTTATATCCAGAGCCCAATTAATGGGCCGAATGATTGTGTTTCGCGATATCGATTACGGATGCGTGTTTCCTAATTAAGCGTCTTAAAAATAATGACTTACTCCAATGAGATTGGATTAACTTAATTAAGAAACCACGAGTTTAACAAGGAACTGTAATGATCGAAGTTGATTTGACTGAATTCTTGGCCAGATATTGAAATTAATAAAATTTAATTAGGGTTATAACGTGCTATTATAGTTTATAGGTTATAACTATTTTAAACCGTTCTTTTTTGACTGATTCAAAGTAAAAAAATTAACCAACTGTAATAATTAAGTCAAGAGATATTATAACTGATTACTTATTTGAATAATATAAGAGTCATTTGCTATGAAAAAGACTTTTGAATTATTTGAATTTATTGGATTTTTTGTTCCACAGGGAAAAGCGGCTGGTGGAAATGCTGGCTCGAATGGTCGGAATAAAAAAGTGATAAGAAAAATGAAGTTTTCCAGAATTATTTCTGAGAGATAAATAATTATGAACGACTCGGAAAAATAAAATTGTATAAACGTTTGAGGAATTAAAGTCTTACACACGATATTTGAATATTATGCATATAAATTTTCGGAAATCCTTAATTCAAAATCAAACGAAAAAATTCCGTATTCCAGAAAGTTTGCGAATATTCTAGTTATTTCTGTTCTAAACCATACAAACTGTTAAAAACTTTGAAGTTTTCTAAAACTTCGAAAGTCCAAAACTTCGAAACACTTGAAAACTTCAACATTCTTGCAAATTCGTCGAAACTTCACAAAACCAAACAACATCGAAAGATTCCGAACTCTGACACTTGCAAACATCAAAAAGATATTCAAAACTTCAAAACCCATCTAAATTCGTCAAAACTTTGAAGTTTTCGAAATTTCCGAAACCTTAAAAACTGCAAAATTTGGTAAATTTTAAGCTTCGGAATTCTTCCAAACTTCGAAATCTTCGTAATTTTTGAGCTTCGAAGTTTCAAAAATTTTCGAAACTGAAAAACTTTCGGAATTTCCAAAACTTTGAACATCAGACTTTCATACTTAGAAATTTTTAAAAAGTTCAAAGTAATAAAAAATTTCGGAATTACAAAAATTTAAAATACTGTACAACTTCTTTTGCGAATTCATCAAAACTTTAATGTCCCAAAAATTTAGACACTTCCAACCTTCAAAACTTCAAAAATTCCTAAATTTCACATATTTTAAACTTTGCATTCCTTTCAAAACTTCGAAATTCGCAAAACTTTTACAAACCACGCATACACTGAGAAAAATGTCTGTCAGTTTCGTTACGTCCAACTGAATTTTCAGTTGGATTGGTTATGATTGGAATTCTCAGTCCAGCTGCCGGATATTTCAATTGTTCCTGCTGAACGAGAAAGTTTGAGCCGATGGATGAACTATTTCATTCATTGCCTCTATAATAAATTTCTATTATAACAAGTGTCAGTTCCAGTCAACACAACTGAAAATTTTCAGTGATAATACACTCTCAATTGAGTTTTTCAGCTGGGCCGGTTCCGACTCAGATTTTCAGTTAGACTGATAGAATTTTTCAGTTGGAACCAACGAAAATTTCTGTTGCTTCAACTTTCATCGTTTTCTAACTAAAAATATGAAGTTGTACTCACTGACACGATTTTTCTGAGTGCAATAAGGGGGTGGGGGGGGTGTGCAATTTTTTATCTGCCATGGGCGCCATTTTTACTAGTTGCGCCCCTGGTTCTAAAATTTGTCATCGCGAAATGCGAAACGGTAGCAGGGTCAATATTGTAGCATATAGTATAACTTTCCAACCTCACGGCTGAGGCTCGCGTATATACACGAGTACAATATTTCAAGGCGCAAAGCACGCGGCGAGTACGTGTATTTCCATAGGACCGGTTGGGACTTGCTTCTTAACGAAAGAAAGAAAGAGAAGAAGAGATAAAAGGATAAAGAGTGGGAGGCATAATATAATCAGCGAAACTTACATGGGTGGAAACGCCTTTGCGCGGGCCGTGTTTATCGGTTCGCCATCGATCATCGGCTTTCACAATCGAGTCCTAATGAGAACGTATATTTTATCGGCGCGAGAAAAAGCTCGTTAACCGGGCCTTTCGCGAATTCGAAATATCACGATAAATCAGATTACGGCGCGAAGGAATTCCCGGGGTTCCCAATTTTTTCAAATCTTTTTTGCGGTCTTTTTTGCGCTTTCGGAAAAGTTCTTTCTCAATGCCCTAGGGTATAAAAATCTTATAAAATTATTGAGTTAGTTTCTATAAAAAAATTAACACGTTATAATGTTAATTTTTTCAAAAATTCCACCAGAACTTCCAAAATTTGCAAAGCTTCAAAAGTTCGTCAAATTAGTTCGTCCTGGACTAGATGGACATGAATTAATAGCAGTTTCCCAAAGAATGCAGAACGGCTATTTGTATGAATGTGAAGTTTGCAAGACGAGCCGAAGGCGAGTTTTACAATCACATTCGTAAAAATAGCCATTCTGTATTAGTTGAGGATACTGTTTGTTTTCCACCACGAGAACCAAAATAGCTATTTGTTTATCTAGGTGCTAAAATAAGCCGTTTTTACGCTGAGGGATATCCCTTTGTTTTTTACTTTCCCGAGGCGTAAAATGGCTTTTTAGCTCCAAGATAAAAATCTAGCTTTTTATATCGAAATCATCCAAAGTGCGTCAATTAGTGTATGCGGGTCAATTTAAAAATTTCGCTTTGCGAGCGGTGAAGATGTCGACGCATCAAAATCTGATCGCGTAACGCAGGGGTTACGTGAGTGTGGTAAAAAAAACATTCATTTCGACGCTGAGCGTCGAAATGGGTTTTTTTACCATGCTCACGTGACCTCTGCGTCACGCGATCAGGTTTTGGTGCGTCGACAGCTTCGGCGCTCACAAAGTGAAAGTTTTGGATTGGCACGCATGCACTAAATGACGCGCTTTTGATGGTTGAGTTATAAAAAATACATTTGAAGTACCGATTTTGAGGTTAAAGTGATGAAAAATTTATGTTTGTCGACAAGGCGAGTTAACGCGGTTTTTTCCTGTACGGCGACGTCACACTATCGCGAGGACGCACATGTACACGCGCTTTTGGAGCGCAGAAATCGCGAGTAAGAGAGCGAGGGGCAAGAAAGGACGCGCTTCTTCCCTTCTGTTCCTCGAAAGCAGGTTGTGTCTCGGAGCTACTTGTTGCTCCGGCCGCAGCTATACGAGATCCTGTTGCGTGCAGTAATAAACGTACGTACATGTACTCTGATTTCACGGAACACTTGACTTGAGCGATAAAAATATTTCCAGCGGTGGAAAAGGAACGAGATCGCGTTTAAGCAGCTATTCATTTCGAACTGATTTCGCTTTGAATGGAAATCCTTTCGAATTGAGATTATTGGGTTTCGATATCCTTATAGCAAACCATTATACTAATTTACTGCAGTATTTAAAAAAAATATATTCATATCATGCATGCATCTGCAGTTTTTTACGAAAAATATTTTCTATAGGGGAAGGTGCCCTTGTATTGGTTGGGACGATCCTTGGTTGGAACAAAGCGAAAAAACATAGTAAATAAAAAATAAAAAATCTGAAAAAATTACGTAAGATTCATTTTATCATGAGGCATGAATGGCTACAGTGAAAATAAATTTCCCGCAATTTACTTCAAGATATGGATGGAAGTCTCTTTTCGTCATCAAAAGTGAACTTTTATTCGACTTATCTCTTTCTCCCTACATACTCGCTAGACTTTTTAGCTTCTCTAAACTATATTTCATTGGTTTACTCGAATTACAAGTTAATGAATTATTATTCAACCAAGGGCCGAGTGTCCTCGGTTGGGACGTTTGCATAGTTTTACAAACATTGTTGTGTAATCAACAATTCTGTTATATGTTTAAAATAATATATTTTGAGGTATTAGTTATGCATAAATCTTGATGTGTAAATGATGAGAGGTATCAATATCAACGAACTCATTCTTCATATTGATGAAAAACAAAAAGCGTCCCAACCAAGGGCACCTTCCCTTACAGTGAAACCTTCTCAATAATCACCCAAAATATTTTTCTTAAAAAATACCAACGAGAACCTGTCATCCTATTGTATATAATCTGTTTTTGTCGCATTGTAGACTTTTACATATATTAATTACGGCAGTTCTTAAAATCCTAATCTGTCTCGGAGCCGCATTTCATACCCCACTGCACAAGCGCCGGATTTCGGAGGCTTTGTTAAAATCTTTGTCTTGTACCTTTCAAAGTCTTAAAAGATATATCCACATATATTGTACTGTCACGAAAAATACATCTTATATGTTTATCATTTTGAAAACAAGATTTTTAGAATAAAATAATCAGAAATAGTTGAGACTCTTGGAATTTTATAGGGTGATTCAATATTATGCTATCGATTATAATTATTTGCGATTTTTTGTCAAAGTCTTTCATTGTTGGTAAAAATTTGATAATTGATCATTGCTGAGATCATATTCATCAATTTATTGGTGATAATTTCCAATCGTTGCAGTTGTCTCAGAAAGAATTATTCACTAGGTGAGTTTTACTATCTGCTAGTAGTTTAGTTACTAATTCATTTAGAAAAAACCGATCATTATAAAATAGTATGAAAATATTAATTCAAATGGTCAAAACAGCTCACAATAGTGCAGAGAACTTACTTATTTACTAGTAGTTATTCTACTATACCTATATAGTAAAAAATAATCAAATATTGGGTCGTTTTTTTAATACTCGAATAGTGAAAAATTAATAACTCAGATTAGTAATTTTCCACTCCAGTACATTGTAAACTGCAATTAATTTAATAGTGAAAATACATCACTTTTTCGGAAAGATAACAGTTTTGTCAATTTTATGAGTCAGATTTTTACTAAATTTATAGTCGGATCACGAAAAATGACTATTTTTCTAATAATATAGGTTATTACTTTTTGAAAAAATGACTCGATCTGAGCGACAGAATAAGTACGTGATAATGTAAAATTCAACACAAAACTTCAAATTTTCCCGAGAAATAATTATAACCATCACATACGAACGATAAATAGGATCAAATCATCAAAACATGTACCTTTTTTCGGTGAAGTTGCTTGCATCCTGCAGCGCTGCAGCGTAGCCCCAAAAGTCCTAACTAAATAGAAGACGAATAGGCCCTGTTGTTGTCGGTCGTACTCACACAAGCGCAAAACTTCCCGAAAAAATCTACTAACGCGGTAAAAACTAACAAAAACATAATTTTCTCAAAAACGTAAACGGCAAAAATACGGTCACTTTTCGTACATGCCCACAGACGATTAACTGCGATGCATAACTGCGATGCAGCGCCCTGCAGGGCGCTGCATCGCCCTGATATATCACTTGCATTTTCAAATCCATGAATAATAATATGTAGATATTTTTGTATCAAGGACTTGAGGATGCGCGTTAGATGAAGGAATCCATAATATCCCTGTTTTCAGCGGACTTGAGGAACAAAAGTAGGACTTGAGAAACAATTGTAGGACTTGAGGAACGATTATCGGTACAAATACCGAATCGCCGGTCGTAAATGGACGTCCTTAATGCTCTATTTCAGGGGCTCGAAGCGTCTACTTAGTGCGTGTTTTGCAAAA